>CM053154.1:2910000-3182500 GCA_028571685.1 Heterohyrax brucei | reverse complement strand
GAACAGGCTTCCGCGGTGCCTTGCCGGAGGCGATTCACCACGCAGCCTATTAGCTCGGCTGACCTCGCCTCGCCTCTGTCTTTGTATCTTCCCCTGCTGCTTCCCTTCTCAAGGATTCTCTTTTGTTGTCTCAGAGAATGAGAAAAATGCCATCTCTTCCTCAAGCCCCCTGTAGCTTGAACTCCGGAGAGCTGGTGACACGCCCAGCCTGTGGCCACCTTTAGCCCTGCGTGAACTTGGCAGGGGGAGAGTCAGCCGTTAAATACTGAGCAGAGGCCCAGACCGGCAGAAACGCCTGCCCGCGCGGCTACCCCAGGCCTCCTTTTTACTGCCTGTCTTTCATGGAGAGGGAAGGGCCTGGTAGCCAAGTTTTGACACCACCACATATGGCCTCCTGCATCACTCGGCCTAATCAAGCATCCAGGAGAAGCTGCCGCTCACTGCCAGCCGGATACCACTGGTCTCACTCAGTGCCGCCTGAAACGGAGACAAGTCGCAGACTAGAGCAAGGCTGGAGCTCACAGGACGGAGACAACAGCCCAGAGCCCTGGCCCGGAGGCCACTCCTATGTGGGCATGCTCCCCACGCACAGGGAGTCCCAGGCCACCTGGGAGGGACTTCTGCTTCCCCCTCCAAGTTTACTTGAGCCCTGGTCCATCCATCACCACAGTTCTGGTCTAAAACCCAAGGACTGAAAGGATGCTGAGGGGCAGGGCTGTGGAGAAGCCCCTGGAAGGCTACCAGTGGCCCCCGGGCCTTTGCACAGGCCAGAACAGAGCTCTGTGCTGCAGCCTCCTGGAAGAAGCTGCTTCTCTCAGACCCACCCTTCCCTGCAGACTGGCACCCCACAAAGTGAGAGGGCTAGGTAGATCTGATGGGGCAGCACCCCCCGCAGGTACCTCCTGGGGAGACGTGGCAGGCACCTGACCACACACCACTTCCATTGGAGAGAAGCCGCCATTGTCTCCGTCTGCCCTCCAAGTGCCTTCCCCTGGCCCTGACTGACAGCTGACATTCTCCTGTTTATTATCAAGAAGTACAAGTTTTGATGTTATCAGCGTGGAAAAACAGCCCAAATGTCAAAGCCTGAATATTTTCCCCTGTTTCTTTAAATGACATCTTACTTTTCTACGCTTATTGTGATGGGGCCACTCGTGACTGCACAAGCCAGGGGCGGCCGGGCCAGATACCATTGAGCCTGGTTGGCGTTTTGTTCCGGCATCTTCCACACACACGGCAATTCCTGCCCTTTTCCCAGTGAGGAATTTCAAATAATTCTGTTATAAATGGCTAAATCTGAGGCTGCTTAGCAGAAGCGAGCCCAGGCTGACCTGTCGCTGTATTAAATTTTCATATGAAAAGAGGCCCGTACAGGAGCTGCCCAGAGGGCAGAGCCCCACGATCCTGTTGGGCTCCCTGAGACAAGCACTTTCTAGCTGTGCGTGCATAAAATGAGCTACGGTAGGTGTCAGTAATTAAACGATCATGTTTCAAAGTCCTGACAAGAGCACAGAAGCAAGAGAAGACAACGATAATTTCATTAGTCTGAAGAGCTAAGTCATAATTAGGTGCCTTTCAGAGTAAAAGTCGTGGACAAAAGGTAGGGACCCTGCTGGCCCGGTCGGCAGCCCAGGAGTGAAACCCAATCTGCGGTCCCTGGTTACGGGGGGCACCGTGGGCAGGGGAGTGCCCGCAGAGTCTGGCCGGGAACAATCGGGCTTTCTTTGGGGAGGCTGAGAAAGGAAACGACATGGAAACGGCCTGAAACAGTCAGTAACAATGGGATACCGGCCGGGCATTGTCACGGCGAAACCTGAATTCGTCCCCTTGTTCTGCCGGACTGAGAGCGGGGGCCCGGGGCTCCCAAGCCTGCTCGCTGTTGGCTCCCGGTGCCCCGTCGAAGTCACTGCCGGCATGCTGAGCTGACCTGGGGAGGGCTGCATTTCTGTGACAGTCAGCTGTTGGGACGGGTGCCTCACCAAATCACTGAGGTGCAGTCTGATGTTTCTGTCATTCTGTTTATCTCTGTCTTGACTTGCTGAGGTATTTGCATATTTAATTGATCAATATATGCTCCCTGTCCCTCTTGTACATCTGCCAGGCTGGTCCCAGCCTCTTAGACTCCTCATTCCTCCAGCCGACAGCTCATTCCTGCCACGCTCCGGCCACGCAGCACCTCCCCGGCAACCAGCCCGCCGCCTGGCTCCCGGGCTGGGCATCTACTAATTTCCCGTCCTCGGGTACGGGCGAGCCTCCGGTGCAGGAGGAGCGGCTTCAGCGTTGGATCTGGAGAAAGTTCCTCAAACAGATTTTCCACATGGCTAGACATCACATCGCAAGGTGCAACATGTGTGCCCCGGGTCCCATTCAGCATCTGTCTCTGTCGACGTTGCTCTGCGCAGCCTTGAATTGGAACTTCTTATCAGCACAGTGTCAGAAATTCGCGCCGCCTCCTCTTCCCCGTTTAATCTTTTATTAAGAGCTACATTGTGAGCTGGCGATAGGAAGAGTCCTCCACTTCATCATTCATAAATCGAAGTCCCCATCAAGGAGGTGCGCTCCACAAAATCAAAAGCAGCGTGGGCCACAGCCAACGGACACGTCCTAAATCCTCTAAACACGGCGCTGGCGTCTCCAGTGCCCACCAAGTACCACGAAGCCCTGTTACACCTGGTGGTGGACAAGTGCCAAAGGAAGGTGTGGTCCTCCAGCTTCCCACCTCCCATCACACAGCGCCGAAGGACAGGGAGACAGGGGCCATCACTGACAACAGCCTGGTGATTCCAAATGGCCATTCGGTGGACACACAAATAAAGTTTTCCTGGCGTGCCGTGCAGAGGTGGCGGCACTTGGTATGGGAAGCCCAGGAAAAAAAATAGGGGTTTCCCAGTTGCTCCTTGGGGTGGGCAGGCCACAGCTTGAGAAGGGGACAAGATAGATAATTAGAGCAAGACAGTTTTCCTTGCTTCCTCGCAGAGCCGGGAGGACATGGGTAGCCGCACTGCACCCAGGGAACCTCGAGGAAGGTCAGGTGGTGTGCGTGTCCTGGGCAGGACGCCCTCCTCATCGGCCACGTCTCTCCACACAGAGATGACCGTGTCCTCACTGCGCTCATGACTGATGTTTTAGTTGGAGCTGTCGTTAGTTAAATTAATTTCCTTTCAAAGGTAGTGGAATAAGGTCCACAAAGGGAAACCTTAGGAGACTGCAAAACTAGACCATCATTTGGAAGAAATTCAGATGTGTGCCCCGCTCTTGTCATCAAGGCTGAGAAACACTTTAATTTGATAGGAATTCCTCAAGAGAAACTTTAAATTAACTTAGATTTAGCTGTGTTTGAGGGATGGCAATTCAAAGCAACAAAATAAAATACTATTTGCTGACTCGAGTGTTTCTGGGCTCCGGCTTCTTTTTTATTTTCTGCTCAGGCTAAATAAATGCCAATATTCACCTTGAAAGAGTCATCATAAAGTAATTCTCCTGGGATATAAAAATATACTTCTCTCATCTTCCATCCAAACAGTGTCAGATGAAGTTAAAAGACCTGGTAAATGTGCTAAAATCTGCTTATGTGAGAATTACTCTTTTTTCTGGGGTAACTGAGCAGCCATCGCTTACGCTGGCAGGAGGCCTAGAACTACACGCCCTGCTCTGCAGCTGCGGGTGGGTGCCGACTCCAGGGGTGGGAGGCAGGGGCGGGCTGGGGAGGGGCATGGGGAGGGGCAAGGGCACAGAGTCCCTAGTAGGCAGCGCTGGAAAGGTCCTCAGGTTACATCGGGTCCATCCCCCAGGGAAGTAGGGTCTGGGCCAGGGTCAGGCTGGGACCCCTACTTTCTGCCTGCTTGACCCACCGTCTGACAACAGAGAGCCTCCCATTCTTACCGCTTTTAGAAAGTTTAACTAGAAAATCACATTACCAAACCACGCATGCACCCACCCAAACTGCATGCTGCGACTGGGCTTGGCCTCTGTGTGCCTGCGCTGTGGGAACTGCTCCAGCTTCTGCTCGCAGCCACCACTGGAGTCTGAGGACCAACATGCTAGGTTCACATGATCTGTCCCCGAGATCCAAAGGCAGCTTGGCTAGGCTTCCATGAAAGCTACCTGCAAGTGGAGCTGAGCTTGCTCAGGTCCTCTGTGCGGACCTGGCGGACTTGGGAACCACTGAGAACATGCGCCACCCAACAGCCAGGGGACCAGGTTCAAGGAAATGGAAGTCATGGAACACATCCACCCAACAACTATGTGAGCCATGCACACTACTAAAGACACACATCACTTAATACCTGTGTGGACCAAGTTCAAACAACTGGAAGCCATTGAAAGCAGGCATGACCCAACAACTCACATGGATAAGCCAAATTCAAGGACACAGAAGATGTCAACCACATGTCACCAACGACCCTGTGGGCTAAGCTCCCCGACTGAGGCATCACTGAAAACACACATTACCCAGCATCCACCTGGGGCAACTTCAAGGACTCAGCAGCCATCATAAGTAGGCATTGACCTAACACCACCCAAGCAGGCCAAGTTCAAGTGGCAGGTTCCATGTAGAACTCCCTTCACGGCTGTGTCTCTGTGGCATATTCTCCAGTAAGAACCATTCCCAGACGCAGGACACTCTTGACATCTAAATAAGTGAGCCCTTTGGGGTCATCCACTCAAGTGCATCTGGAGTGTCTTGCCCAAGTGGGTGTGGCTCTCTTTCCTAGGGACACAGTGGAGCCTGCAGAGGCACAGTTGGCGTTCTCACATGGCTTCCACTCCTCTGCCAATGTCATAATTACGATGCCTAAACTCACCCTGTTTATATGCAGGCTGGAGGAATGCATGATTGTTTATTTTTATTACAAATATTGATAGTAACTCACAGGCATTTACCTCATTGCCATTTCCAGTGGAATTGCCCATCATAAAACATCTCTAGAATTCCAATCCTGATTAGCTTCCTGAGGGCGCCATCCCATCATTCGTCTTAATTTTCTTTTGCTCTCCCTAACTGCACACTCCACTTCAGGAATATCTGGAATTTTGTTTTAATTGTACAGCTTTCAACTCGAGAAACATTTCTCTTTGTGTTGAAAGCATCCTGGTGATTTATCCTCATTATTGTGTAAATAGGTTTCGGCAGTTCTCAGTAAATAAAACAAAGACTGACATGAGGGGAAGAGGGAATTTGCTTTCCTACCAATTAGAGTAGCCTCAGGCAGTACTTCTAAGAGGAGATAAATCCCGCAAATCACTAAAATGATCCTGCCACATGCACCAAATATTAAAATCGCACCGTGGCGCCCTCCGTACAGTCTGCTGGGTGTAATGAGTTGGGGTGGGACTCGTTGCTCAGGGTCTGTGGGACACAGTTAGGGACTCTGTCTGATAGCAGAGCTCCTGCCCGACTGCAGCCCCCCAACGCAAACGACCAGATGGAAGGTCACAGTCCAAGACAACAGACGGTCCCCCCAACACGCAGTCCTGAACTGCCTCTTCACCTGCCCAGAATAAAAGCCAACTCCGTCCCCATCAGCCGCCGCTGGCTTCTTAGCGTGCAACCCGGCCCTCGGAAGCCCCTCCTAGCGTCCACCTCTGCCAAGGGAGAACCTGTGAATTTCTTCAGCTGCGGGAGTTTGGGATCTCGGATGGATCATGGGGACAGTGCAGAACTGGGTGACATCTTGCTCCATGGCCCACAGGGCTGCTGTAAGCCAGGGGCAACTCTTGCATTTGGGGACGTGCTGGAGAAATTAACAGTGAGTTTCTCGAATCTGATGTCACACTTGGTCCTTTACCACAACGCAGCCAGTCAGCTGCCACTACAGCTGAGCTGGGGAAGACAGAGGGACTTCCAGAGAATTTTCTGCTGTCTTTCAACATTTCTCCAGCTTCACGGCGAAGGACTCAACCCAGCTTCAAGGACAGCAGACTCACGGGTACAGCAAACACTGTAATCAGAGGCGATGTGAGCTCCCAGGTCTGTGTGACTTGGAGAGTGTGGCGGCCACCTCCCCTCAGGTGCCTGCATGGGCCACTGAAGCAAGAAGCACTGTCTGGTGGTGTATCTGTAAGCGACCATTTATAATAGGGCTGAAATGGCCAACAAGATGTCCTTGTAGAACCCGGGGCAGCTGCGAGCCCCAGAACAGGCAGCCTGGGCAGAAGGACCCGTGTTTGGTGTTTTCTAACTACCTTTTCTCTCTCTGCCACAGCCAAGCCTTAGCTGGTGGCGGTGACACAGCGTGCTGAGCAACAACCTACCTTGTCAGAACACTTTTGTGCATCTGTATGAGACTGTAACTAACTGAATGAGAAGGACCCCTGTAATCTGAGACCTGGGTCAGCATTAAACTCAAACTAAGCAAAGCACACAGGCCTTTCGCAGGAAGACGTGCCAGGGCAGGGCAAGACAGAGAGGCTCCCTGACACACTGCAGCGATTTGTGTCCCAGCCTTCACCTGTCCCTGCTCTGGGGCGTAAAGGTCAGCCCTCATCCAGGGGATGACAGAAGCACACATGTGACGTGGACTGGGAACCTTCTCCAACCGGGTCCACTTCCTGGAGAGGCAGATGGTCTAGCTGGCCTTGAGCAGAGTGGCCTCCAGGGGGCAGTGGGGGGGCACTCTCATTCGCCAGACATGGTAGGAGGGGGTCGGGACCCCTGCTCTGCCCTTGGGCGGGCGGAACCAGGTTGGGGGTCACTCCCTGGAGAGCGCGAGCCTGTCTCCCAGACCAGTGCTGGCCTGTGGGGACACGGAGGACCGTGGAGGAAGCCGCAGACAGGAATTGACGTTTTCCCGGAGCCATATCGTAAAAGGAAAAGGAAGCCAGTGAAAACAAGTTTCGTAATGTATTATCCCAGTAGATCAAAATGTTATCATTTTTATGTGCCGTCAGTAGAACTGGTTATTGAGATCTTTCTGACGCATCGGTTCTGGGGTGGGCTGAGCACCGACAGCACACGTCAACTTGGAGAAGCCGCACGAGTCATAGAAGGGGCACAAGAAACAGCGAACAAACAACTCCCTAGCTCTGCTGAAAGCTGGGCGCTCTTCCCCGTTCTCTCTCCACCTCGTCTGTGTCCTCCCGCTTCACTCTGTTGCCGTGAGTACTGGGTTGAGCTGTGGTGAACTGCAGGTTTGTGGTCAGAAATGATCAGCTCTCCGCAGTTTCAAATGGTTCAACCTAAAATTTCATGCAAAGGCAACCCCCAAACCATAAGGACAATTTCCAAAGTAACGATTCTCTTTTATACAATAGATGTTGGAAGGCCCGTAGGGGTCCAGACTACTGGATTTCCCTTTAAGGGACGATCATGAGCTTTTGTATTTATCAGCTGTGCTCATCTTGCTGCATTCTTTCTTCCCATTCCCAAATCCATCCACTGCTCCATAAACGTCTATGCTCCGTGCTAAATGCTGTGTACAGAGATTAAAAAGATAGCATCCCACCCTCATGAAGTTCAGACGACATCCCAGTAAACCAAGTCCGATTGTCAAATAATGGATCTACTCCACAAAGAAATGTATTTCAAAGTTTTGATGCACTATTTTAAAAATGTTTGTTGGCCCTTTCCTGATGGTTCCTCAGATGGGTAGAAAAACACAAACCCAGGTCACGGGGTCACATGCTGGACCTGGAGGAGGACATGGGCAGTGCTATCTGATCATCGTAATGCCCGTGTCCCCCCTGGTGCTCAGAGAGGCCCTTCCTCAGCGACACAGGGAGTCCTTGGGCGGCAGGAGGATCCTGGGGAGTAACATTTGGTAAAATCATCAGTGGAAAGCCACTGTGGGAATGACAGATTTTATGCCCGGACAGGACTAGCAGTTCAAATTCAAACCTAAGACTGAGAAGCGGAGGCAGAACAGGTATGCAGACCCACTGCTGAAGGCCCAGCCTCCTTCCCCTCTGCTTCTTCTACCCTGCTCCCTGTAAACAATTGGAAAAGTCACTGACACTCCAGGGTGAGGGGACCACTTGCCTGGGTGACTGCAACATAGTATCTCCCTCAGCTAGTCACAGGCACAAAGTGAAAGGGAGGAATTTAGACAGTTTTATTTTTCTCCTACTTAAGAATTCACAGCCTTTCAGCTAGAATGCCCTCCCCCAACATACGTTGGTGGGTCACCAGGCTCTCTGTCCTGACCATGCAGGTCCCTGAGGTCCCCAGAGCCTCTGTGGTCCCTGTCCTGCCTGGCACTCCCCCACCCAAGTCATCTCTCTCCAACCCTTTCTCTCTCTTACTATAATAATTTGGTCTTTCCACCTCTTCCCAAACACACTAAAGGATAACAGGCTATTGATAGACGGACAGATGGACAAATAGCTGATAGAGGGAAACACAGACAGATACGATGGAAGACGGATGGAAAGACATAAGAGCTGACAACTCAGTTCACGAACTCATCCTAGAAAAAGCAGTGCACACCTCACTGCTGAGTATCACTCCAGTCACCTCGGAAGCACTCGCCTTGGGAAGCTGTGCACGGACACCAGCACCGAGTCCACACCTCAAGGCCTCTGTAGAAGTCTTTTCCTGGAATGGCCATCACAGCCATCGTTGTACTACCCTTGATGTCCCAAATGGCACCCAAATGTCTTCCTTTCAATATTTCCTTCATCTTTGGGTAAAGAAAAAAGTTGTTCGGGGCCAGATCAGGTGAGTAGGGAGGGTGTTGCAATACGGTGATTGTGTTCTGGCTAAAAACTCCTTCACAGACAACTCTACAGGGAGGTTTGTGTGTGCCACCGTGTGCAGCGGCCGTCCCAGTCGGAGTCCCAAAATCGTTTTGAAGGATGCACTGGGTGCTGGTGCCAGTGCACAGCTTCCCAGAGGGAGGACTGGGAAGGTGAGCGCTGCGACAGTCAGCAGTGAGGTCTGTAGTAGCACCTAGAACAATGAGGTCTGTGGACTTCATTGTGGGACCTCACAGACAGAGAGAGACAGAGAGATCAACAGACAAAAGCTGTCTATCTAATTTCCACCCAACCTTTAAGGCAAGAACAGCATTTTGATCACCTTGCTTCGATCTAACAGATCTTCAATAATATCTCATCCATAAATAAATGAATGCTTACTCCTAAAAGAAAAGCAGTAACTCCCTGAATAGCTCCCTGTATTACAACAGCCAATTTTCCAGTAAGCAGGAACATTCCTGTGTTTATAATAATGAAACATCTCTGAAGAACAATCAAGTTTCCCTAAAAGACAAGGGCTCCGCCAGCACGTGTGTGAGACAGAAAGAGCAAGGCTGCTCCTCCCCAGGGTAAGACGTGCCCTCCACTGGGACGTGCCCCTGGCCCTTTGAGGCGAGAGGACCGAGGGGTTCCACCCTCAGGTGTCACCCTTGTCCCTCAGTCAGCTTTGGGGCTGAGCCATTAAGAGGCAGCAGGCACGCCACATGGGTCTTAATGACAAGAAGCCAATGAGGTTGTCCAATGGGACAGCCACCAGCCACACGAGGCCACTGAGCACATGAAGAGCAGCTTCCCCAAGCTGACACGTCTATCAGTGCTCAGTATACCTCAGAGCCCCAAAACTTAGCAGGCAAGGCTCATGCAAAATCTCCCAAGTAACTTGTTCCACTGATAACTCATAAACATGGTAAGGTTTGGGATCTCCTGGGCTAACAAGTTACCTTATGAACCTTGTTTTCTTTTCCTTTGCTAATAGAAGAAACTGGGAAAAGTACGATGCTGTCTGGGGCTTGCCTCTGTGGCTCCACCAGGACTCCGTAGGCCACTGCTGGTCTCAGAGACAGACTGGCACTCTTTAGGGAGAATCGCCCCCCCACCTAGTCCCATCCACCCACGGATGGGGGTTCCTGAGGATCTGGCCCCATCCGCACACACCACCTCTGGGGAACAAGGGCCACGTCTCTCCTGGCACCCCCTGGTGGTACAAAAGGAGCAGGTTCCCAGTCCACATCAGGTCAGGAGACCCGCAGACGTGGCCGGGTCCACGCGCCCAGGTCCACGTGCCCTGGTCCACGCACCGGGCGCAGCCTCCTGGATGCTGTAACAGCAGCCGCAGGCACCGCAGGCTGGGCGCGGAGGGGATATTTGTTTCATTAATGCAACGCCCAACCACTCCGATGCTGCTTCACATCCCAGAGTGACTCCAAAAGTGATTTCCCCAATATGATTTACATACCAGCCGCGTGTAAATTTAGAATAATTTGGTCTGAATGGTCCTTACTAGAATAGATGGCCACAAGAAGAGAATGGTGAATAAAAGCAGCTTTACTCGGAATCTAGGCAATTTGCTGGCGAACACAAGCAGCATTTCCCCAGATTATAATTTACACTGTATTAACTGTCAAAAGCGCTTTTGAGAAATATAGATAACAATTCAGATGCAATCGATAGAGAGTGACAGTTGATTTTAAAGCTTAATGCAAGACAAGAAAAGAATGACTAGGGCATCAGCTCTGGAAGAATAAATTTGTTTTGTATTTGATTTTTTGTGTTAAATTTATTACTGCCAAGAAGAGCTCTCTTTCAATAATATTAAGAACAAGATTGTGAAATTGCAACATGTTTGTCTCCGTTTTCACTGCATTTCCAATGTAAAATGAGGCCCCTGCTCAGTGCCAGGCAGACACCCGATTCTGCTGCCACGCCTGCCTCCGGTTGGACTGGCTGAGCCCTGCCCAGCCTCCTCTGACCCCTCTCTTGGCTGGCGAGAGGCAATGCCTGACCACGAGATTGGCTTGGGTGGTCACTCGGGTACTGTCTTGCCCTCACCTCAGCCTGGGGAGAGCCCTCCTGGCCAGGCAGTTGCTCCTGAAGGTGGTGGAGTGGTCTCAACAAGAGGCCTGTTTCTTGAAAGGGTGCACAGTTCACAAATTCCCAGAGCAGAGATCTCAGTGGACACAGAAATTCAAAAACATCAGGGCGAACGCTCAACTGTTGAGTTGAGAAGGGTCGGCAAATCCTTGTCACGGTCAACAGGGGCTTTTTCGCAATTCTGTCAAAACATCCAGTATCTGCAGTCCTGGGTTTGAGGCTGCTCCCAGGCAATACAGTGAGAGACTTACTTGACAAATACCTGGGCAAAAGAATTTCCCTTTCAGCCCAACTCTCTGACCCTCGCCCTGCTGTCCCTCCAGCTGGGATCGGCGGGCAGGCGCGCTCTGCACTCAGTAACCCACCAGCGTGGCCAGAAATGAAATGATGAAAGTTGCCCCAGCTCAAACTTATCCATACTTCTCACTTATGACATGATTGATTTTCTTTCAGAGTGCTCAAATGTGGATTGTCTGCCTGCTTTTTTCGCTGTGGAGACAGCTAATGTATACAGCCTTGGCCTGCCCGGGAAGAGGAAAGCGGCTGACGTGTAGAACAACTGAAACGAATACGGATGAAATTTGAAAGTGCAATTTTCCATCTGTCAATCACCTTTCAAAGGGCCCGTTAACCACCAATCTGGAGACCCTTGGTGGGGCCATCCTCATCTGCGCCCCTCCCACCCCAGGCCCCCCCCGGCCTCATTAATCAAGATATTAGCTGCTGATCACAGTTTTGCCCAGGTACCAGGCACAGACTGTGATTGTGCCGGCTAGCTGATGACGTTTCTCTAGGTGCTATTGGTAATATATTATTTTGAATGAAAATGAATGGTCTCCTTTTAAACAGAATTTGATCAGTGGCCGGCACATGCCAGTCCTCCCGTCCCGTGGGTGGGCAGCGGGCCCTCTCCCAAAGATGGCGCCAAAGAAAATGTGAGGGGTCTCTCCACTAATAATAAATGGTCACCCCAACCTTGCCTGGCCACGGCACCGAGATGCCTCAAAATACAGCCAATTAAAGTTTATTTAATTATTAAGGTTGAATAAATAACAGCGAAACATGTTAAAAATCTTTCAGTTTTAGTCAATCATAATAAAAAATTAATGAGACTGGATAGAGAGCCATAAAAACTGATAGACTGCAATCGTGAATTATAAATCGGTATTGATTTTTCCTTTGCAATAACACTCCCAGGTAATCGTATGTTGTCGCATGCAAAGTGCACTTCCCTGGTAGAGACTGATATTAACTATCAAATATGGATGAGGTGGAGGCATTTATGACACTTCAGATTTCACAAACAAAAAGCAAAAAATACAATTTGTGGAATAATAGCAGCACTGAACAGAGAATCCTAGGGTGTTTATGGGAGTCGGCCGGGACCCCACTGAGCCGTGAATTCATAAGACACCGCTACCTTATTCTTCTCCTGCCATTTCTGCTCTGATATGTTAGCTTGTTAGTATCACTAAGAAAAGCATAAATATTTTTTATTATTTGTGAGGCTCATCCTGTCTCGCCTAATAGACAGGCCACATGGAGTTAAAGCCGTATTATATGACCGGGTGCTGAGGTGATCACTCAGACGCCCACGGCACATATTTTACCGCCTGGCTTTATTAATTCTAAGCCCCCAAGAAATAGCAGGCGGATTTTCCAGCCTCCTGTTTATTGAAGGAACATTGAAACAAATAAGACATTTCCCTAGGCCAGCTCAGATAAAGTGGGCAATTACTATTGGCATTCCGCATGTAAATATTTAACACTTCACAGCTAGTTTGCACCTAAACACCCATTAGACGCAGCTACAAGCGTGGACACCACCTCCCCACAGAGCTGCGCCCTCCGTCCTGGGCGGTGGTTATTGGATTAGGGCGCACACAAATCTCCTTCTAAATAGCACTGAGAGAGGACCGAGCCTGGGGGCCGAGGGGCAGCCACACTCCAGTGGACAGCCTCCTGGAGTGACACGCGCCTGGTCTTCCCAGCAAAGTCCTACAAAGCTGGCACTGGAGAGGCCCCTGCCGCTGGCCCGCTAATTGATAACCTGCACCGCAGTCCATTAGTGGCAGTGACCGGATTCAGCTCTCATTTGGGAAGAAAACACAGGCAACACCGAGGACCTAGGCCAGCCTGGGTACCCAGAGCCGCCTGTCTACTCCAATCCACCACTCCGTCAGGGCTGAGCACACCGGTATGACTGACACCTATGACCCACAGGCCACGGGGCCTCGTGGTGGCCTCACACACGAGGGGCTCAAATCGCTGGGATCCAGCTGAGTTCTGTGATGCAGATCACCAGGTCTTTTTTCCTAGTCTCAGGCTGGAAGCCCCTCTGAGACCTGTCCACATCACAGCCATACACAGGCCTCCGGTCACAGACGGTCAGTGGCTGCACACTGGGTGCCCATCTCAGACTCGAACCCAGGTCTCCCGCGTGGAAGGCAGGAGCTTGGCCATGGAACTCCCACTGCCCTGTGACTCCTGCCTTGTGGTGTGTGAATCCTCCAGGCCGCGCCACTGTACCTTCCAGTCATTTTTATGTCTAAGACCATGTTTTTTTAAGCCAAGTGTCAGGCAGATTCCAGGGTTTACCTTACCTGCCCTCTCTGGTGTCTATTCAGGTGGCTCACACTGTCCCCCCGAATTACAGGGTTCTGCCCACTCTGCTGTCATTTGCAACCTGGAAACTAACAGGCTGGGACGCGCCTCTAGACCAGGGGGGAATGTCAGCCTCGGATACTTCCCAGGTGGGAGCACGCTGCTGCCAAGCACCTAGCTGTCTCTGCAAGGCTGCCTGGGGCAGACATGAGGGAGAAGGTTCCTCGAGGGGATCTCTTCTGTGAGAAAGCCAGTCCCACAACCCTGGGAAAGAGGCTACTCTACCCCTCCCCCCTGACAAAAGGAGGACAATTCCAGTGGGCACAGGAGTCTGTACCCACCCAGCTGACCATCCTCGGTGGGTTACTCAGCAGGCCCTCCAGCTGGCCCCAAGTGTCCTTGCCCTCCATTGTCTGCCAGCTCCCCTCTGGCAGAAGGAAGTAGCCCTGGAGACGACACTGGACAGGTTGGCACATGGTCACCCAGCCCTCAGCCAGTCCCATGCGCCCCCCGAGAGGCCACTGCCTGCACTCCCTGGCCCAGGCAGCTGCCTCGGGACCAGTAACTGCATCCCAGACAACAGTCCAGGAGCAACTTGGACCGACTCCAGAGTGGGCCTGGACCGCAGGGGCTGCGGGTGGGAGCCGAGGCAGCGGGTGGGCTGGAGACCCTGTGCCTGCCTGCTGGACACCCCTCCCCCCAACACACACAGCCACAAAGCCCACACCAGGGCACCTCCCTGAGACACAGGGGGTCTGGTGACCTGGGCCCTTCCCCCAGAAGCAGGCGCCCACCCGGGCCACAGGCATCCGCGAGGCCCCAGCCTTCCCCTCACCACACTGACCTTTGCGCTCTGGAAACAATTACTCCTGGAAAGCCTGTCAATATCATTATTTTTACAAGAAATCAATACGCCTCACAAAGTTAATGGAGGATTCAGGCAAGGAGCGCTTACCTCCTGACGGTCAGGGCCGGGTGCTGCGGCCGGGGACAGACTCCCCAGCTCCAAGCAGACAGCAAGCAAGGCGTGGACAAAGGCGCCAGTGGGCATGGGGCCCGGGCCGCCTTTAACAAGCTGCCCTCTGGGGTCCACTCGGGGCCCCAATTCTGCCTCTGGGAGACAGCACAAGAAGGCCAGCCAAGGCGGCCCAGGCCCCCTCTTTAGAGGCCGCCTGAGCCCTAAATTACTTGACAGGGTCTCCTTACACACAGATCATGTCAATACTCATGTCCCCCAGGTAGTTACAGGGCCGGGTGAAGAACCGTCAGCACTTGCTCTCCAACACAAGGACTTCTGCCCCCAGCCCCCATCTCATACTTACAGAGTTGATTTTATATATATATGTACAGTGTACAGATATGTCTACAGATATACAAATATGTCTGTACACGTACACATACATACATACGCACATACATGTACACACATATACACACATAGACAAGGTCTGACAGTTAAGTTCATGAACTCATCCTAGAAGAAGTGCTGTATGCCTCACTGCTGCGTGTCACTGTGGTCACCTTCAAAGGCCTCCCCTTGGGAAGCACCGATCCCACTGCCCAGTCCACCCTTCAGAGCAGTTTTGGGGCTCTTTCTGGAATGACCATCAGAGCTGTCATCGTATGAGGTCTGACACATACACACACACATACCTACATACAATGGCATGACATACATGTACATGCATGCAAGGTTTGACAGTGAAGTCCACAAACTTAATTATTCTAAGTGCTACGTATCTCACTGCTGGAGATCACCACAGGCACCTTGGATGTCTTCCCCTCGGGAAGCTAGGCACCCACCCCAAGGCCTAGTCCACACTTCAGAGCTGTTTTGGAACTTTTTGTGGAATAGCCATTGGGCATGGTGGCAAGTGTGCGAATTTCAGTGTCTAATTGTCCGTGAGGGAATTCTTAGCCAATAGACAAATAACTGTATGGGAACACCCTCCCTGCTCACCTGATCTGGCTCCCAATGGCTTTTTTCTTTCCCCAGAAATGAGGGAAATATTGCAAGGAAGGACATTTGGATGACCTTCAGGACACCAAGGGTAATACGATGACAGCTCTGATAGCCATTCCAGTAAAAGAGTCCCCAAATTGCTCTGAAGGGTGGACTAGGCCCTGGTCACCGCTTCTCAAGGGGAGGATGTCCAAGGTGACTGTGGTGACCTTCAGCAGTGTGGTGTGTAGCACATGGGACAATTCAGTTCACGGACTTCACTGTCAGACTTTGTACATGCACACATACATAGACACACATGTGCACACGTGTGTGCACACACAGGGATACACGTGCACACATGTAGACACATATACATCCATGTGTGTGCATACACGTGTAATATGTACACACATAAAGAGGAAGTCCCCAATTTATGAGGGGCTTCCACTTGGACAGCCCCTCAGTCCATCGACTGGCGCGAATCGCACACTTCTCTTCTGTTGGAGCCGTTCCCCGCCAGCACCTTTCTAAGCCCAGTCTTGGTCTTTAAACAGCGGCGAGAGGTGACAGCAGATGACACGCTGCGACCCTGTGCACAGTGCACATCACTGATGAGAAGACGTGTAGTTCACAGAAACGCGAAGATGTCCTGAGTCAAGGGTCAGCTGTATGTACACATACACACATAAGCACACACACACGTGTGCACACACACAGACACGCATGCACGCGTGCATGTTCATCAGCCAAGTCAGAGATGACCGCAGGGGTGACTCTGACGCCATCAGTGGACAGGACACCCGCCGCCAGCTCGGCAGAACTATGTGAATCTCCGTGACAGCGTTCCCAGACGTCCGTCTGGGTCTGTTGTCTCTTCAGTCTGATGGGTCTGCGGACCGCCCACTCACCTGCATCCTCGCTACACCCAGGGCCTGCCTGCTTGCCCCTCCACCCACCCACAAGCCCCAACGAAGTAAAAAGTGTGAACTTAAAGCTGCAAAGCCCTCTGAGGCGAGGACTGCAGCTCCTTGTCTGCTTGGAGCTACCCTTCCAGAAGCTTCCCTGGTCCTTAGCACCCTGCTCCACACAGCTGTGGAAGTGTGTCTGCCAGTGGCCTCCTGCTCCGCACACCTGTATAAACATGTCAGGCCCACGGCCTTCTGCTCCACACACCCGTGGAAGTGTCTCTGGCCTGTGGCCCTCTGCTCTCTACACCTGTGGAAGCATGTCAGAGCTGTGGCCTCCTGCTCCCCACACCTGTGGATCATGTCTTCCCTGTGGCCCCCTGCTCTCCACACCTGTGGAAGCATGTTGGCCCTACAGCCTCCTAATCTGCACGCCTGTGACAGTGTCTGTGGCGTGGGGCTTCCTGAGGTCCTCCCCGACTGACCGGGACAGGGACTGCAGGCAGGCCCTGATAGAGGACAGCTCCTGCTATGGAAGCCTGACTCAGAGACTCAGAACCAGCGCCAACCTGAACCTTGCTCACAGCACCATGACCACACGGCCTGCCTGGTCCCCTCACTCACACCATACCCCTCACCTGCCTTCCAGGACACCCTCAGCCCATGGGAGTCCACAGGGACAAGGACAGGACTACGGCACCACAGAACAGAGCCAGGCCTAGGGACCCAAAGTCCTCCTGGGTTAGAGCCAGAAAGTTCTCCGTCCACGGTCCCTCTCTCAGCCCCACTGGGCTCCACCCTATTCACCTGCCCACTGCCAACTCTCTCTTGCTGTCAGCACCGCCTTTCAAAACCCCTGCTGTCCCTGCCTCCCGATGCTGGGAACACTATTGGTCAACCCCAGCTCCACGGTCGGGGAAAGGCTCCGGGAGGGAGGGCGCAGATGGGCCACAGGCTAGACCGCTGTGCAGAACAGCCTGCACCAGGCACCGCTATGCGAGGCAGAACAAAGCGAGTAAGACTCCAGGACCCGTGGGGGCCTGGCGGCC
This sequence comes from Heterohyrax brucei, assembly GCA_028571685.1. Classification (NCBI taxonomy): domain Eukaryota; kingdom Metazoa; phylum Chordata; class Mammalia; order Hyracoidea; family Procaviidae; genus Heterohyrax; species Heterohyrax brucei. Next base: position 3,165,212 of record CM053154.1, on the reverse strand, counting down.
AACAGCACCCATCCATCCACCTGCAGCACCCATCCACCTGCAGCACCCATCCACCTGCAGCACCCATCCACCTGCAGCACCCATCCACCTGCAGCACCCATCCACCTGCAGCACCCATCCACCTGCAGCACCCTGGAGGGCATGCAAGTGTGTTCCCTGCACACAAAGGGCAGCTCGGGGCATCTGGGAGGACACTGCCGACAAAGTCACCCATGGAGTGACCCCGGTCCCACCACTGCACACAGCACCAGAGTGAGCACCCACGTCTGCACGTGCATGTCCCTGTGCCTCACCCCCATCACGAAGCACAGTCAAAATGGTGTCATGGGGTCATTTCTAACTCAGAGCAGTCCTACCGGACGGAGCAAGACTGCCCCACAGGGTGTCTGAGGCTGTCCCCCTCACAGAGGAGCAACTGATGGGTTTGAACGACTAACTTTTTAGTTAGTAGATAGGTGCTTCACCAACGTACCACTGGGACTCCTTAGAAAGCCCACACCGGGTGCTGATGGGGACAGCAGCTTGTGGCCCAAGGCCACCAGCCGCGCCTCGTCCTCCCACACGTGGGGCCTGGGGATGGTGCTCTGTGCTTCGGCTCCTAGTATCCGGCACTGGGAAAGGGCTGTGGACCCCTCGGAATGTCTCTGCACCCCTCTTCCTGCTACCAGCCGTCTGGAATCCGGGCTGGCCCTCTGCATCATCGCAGGGCTTCACAGCACCTCAGGGCCATAATGCAAACCACATGTGGGGGCGGGCCCCCCCAGTGCGGCAGCGCTCCTCCCTGATTGGCTGCCAGGGACTGGGAAACGGAGGTCTCCGAGGGGGAAACCCAACAAACAGAGCTCTTGTCTACAAAGCAGAACTCTAAACATTTTTCATGCATCCTGGGTTTTTCTGGAAGCAGCAGACTGTTTAAAAAAATACCTGGCCCAAATTGAGCATTTGCTTGACATGATGGAGAAGGGAGTGCTATTTTCTGTTATATGGCCCTATTCTGCATCGACAAGAATATATTTTTCTCCTGTTCCCAACTGATTTCACAGTAGTGAACTCCTTTTATGAATTATCTGACACATTTCTGCAATTCTTCTGACAACAACGCTCAGTGGAAATTTCAAGGCCCCACTCTCCTGACAAGTAGAAATATCAATATTTGAATAAATTGTGGATTTTAAACTTCTCACTCCGATGCACCGCAGAGAGGAGGACGGAATTCTTCTCTTACTGGGGCTAATCCCCCGGAGCCTCGGGAAGAAATCTGCGCAGCGTTTCATTACAAGGCAGCGGTGCTGAGTGACACTCGCGGGCACATCTAAGTCGGCCTGATGAAGTTTACTCCCTTCAAACAACAAACAGCCGCTTTGTCTTATTTCCCCTTCTTGGGGGAACAGCAGCGCACGCACGGCGTCTCAGCAAAACGCCGAAATGTTGATTCACAAATTGACAGGCCAATCTTTAAACAAATGTGTTTCTTGGGGGGAAAACACAGCTTTGTTGGGGCGAAGCATTTTTCTTGTGCCTGACAGAAGCATTCCGGGCCTGATTAGATGGGGCAGCTAGGGCCTGGCTCAGACACCCTGACTCCACGCTTTAACAAGCATGCAAAGAAAACAGCAGAAAGATAACACCACGTTGTCATTACAGGCTGGGGCTCTGTGCGCCTTTTAACATTGCTGTGCACCCCTTCCCAGCACCCCCACGCGGCTGCACGCCTGCCCGGCCAGCACACACCTGGCATCCCTGGATGAGGGACACTGGCAGCTAACAGGACCCGGAGCGTGCCAGCCCGGCTCTGTCCCCTCTCTCCTTGGGTGAGCACACACGGAGAGTTGGTGGTAGAGGCGCTGCAGGCCCTGCACTGCATGGTTCCCCGGGGAATGGCCCACCCAGCACCTCCCCTGAACCCCACCTTGTGGCCCTGATGCCACCATCGCCAGCAAGCCCAGAATTGCAGGCCCTGAAATGCACGCCCGTAGCAATGATAAGACACCAAGCCTGAGGCCCTGGGGGTGGCGTGGGCGCTGGATCTCTGCTGCTTGGGGAGGCTGGCGGCCCTGGGGCCATACAGAGGGCTGGAAGCCCAGCTCTGCCCTCGTGACTGAGGGATGCTGGGAGGGTCCCCTCTCTGAGCCTCCGTCTTCTCATCTGCCAAGAGGATAGTCACTCTCCCTGGGCCAACTTCAGCAGGGGCCCCTGGACAGTCCCCTCACCCCACCCAGCTCTCCATGACAGCTGCCGTGGTCTCACCTGAGTCAACTGTCCCACCTGTCATCCCCAAAAGCTCTGCCAGACCCTCCTCAGTGCCCCCTCCATTCAGGACTCCCCCTGCCATCTCCATGCGAATGTCAGCAGAGAGGTCCATGGGAGTGAGTATACCTTCTCTCCCAGTGGGCGGGAAGGCCGGGCCTGGCATTCAAGGGCTCGGGTCCAGTCTCACCAAGACCACACATAGCTGGGAAGCCTGAGGTCCTGGTGGAAGCCACCCTGCAGCTCCCTGAGGGCACAGAGCAGGGCCTCAGGGTGCAGCAGTCAGAGGCACAGGAGCCGCCTCAATGCTCACCCCCTGTGCCCACGTCCAGCTTCAAAGACTCCAGGAGGGGAGTCAGCGTTTCGGCTCCTTAGGACACAACCTGTTGGCGCCTTCCCCGTGGTTGAGGACTGGTGCTGGCACAGAGGGACCGGGGGCCTTCCGGACGGGCTCAGCAGAAGGGCAGCTGCCAGAACCACTCCCCAACCGCTACACTTGGGGAGCAAGTGCCCAGCTCTGCTCTGCATGCTGACCCCCTGGTGAGCAGGGGTCCTCCACGAAAATGCTTCTCCCACATCTGACACTAACACTCACTACAGCAGAGGAGTCCCTGGGCAGTGCAAATGGGGGTTCAGGTTCACCCCGAGGCCTTGGGAGGAAGCCCTGGCAGCCTACTCCCAAAAAATCAGCTGCTGAAGACACCTGGCACACAGTCTGCTCTGACCACACGTGTCACAGCAATTCGGGGTTAGCTGGACAACAGCGCGTGTGGAGTGCCTAGAGTGACGTGGGCAACAGCGGGGCGGGGCAGACAGCGGCGTGGACAACAGCCGGTGGGGTGGTGCACAGACTGATATGGGCAACAGCCGGTGTGGCGCAGACAGAGTGGCGTGGACAAAGCTGGAACGGGAGCAGACAGAGTGTAGCGGACACCGGTTGGTTTTGGCCCAAACGGGGTGAAAACAAGACCAACGCGGTGGGTAAAATTGGGCCCAAAGGGAAACTGGAGAATTCGATTTCCAAACCTGGTGAGCCCTTGCCAGACATGAGGAGGGGCTCGGACCCCAGCCCGCTGCCTGGCGCGACCCCATGGGCTGGCTCAGGGAGTACCTGACTGGCCGTAGCCCACCCCTGATTTACTTGCCTCTGAAGGCAGTGAGCGAAGGCCTGTCTGTGAGCTGAGGCCCTCTCTACCTCTGCCCTGCAGAGAGGACAGCTTACGAGGAGGTGCCCAGGCCTGAACGGCCCCAGCAGATGCCCAGGGTTCAGGATCCAGTGTTCTAAGCACCTTCACTGGACATCCAGGAGGCCCCAGACACAACCGCTGCCGACCTTGGCCTCTGCCATCCAGACCACACACTCTCTTCTTCCCAAACAGGGTGTCATGTGAGGGGGGGCAGGATCTGGGGGGCAGGAAAGGTGAACAGCCAGGAGGAAAGCTCAGAACTGCCACAAGCCACCATCGGCTCACTGGGGGGAGTGGGGGTGCAGGCCGCACCCCCTGGGGCTGTCAGAGGGGTGACCCCAAAATGACCCCAAGGTCTGAGAGGGTCGGGGCCAGTGGGTGAGGGGCCACCAAAGCGGTTACGCCGCTAGAGTTGGTGTCACCTTTCACTCAGAGAGGTAACTTACCATCCCGGGAAAGGGGAAGGAGGTTCGGAGAGCTGCAGGACCTGGGCCAGGAGTGGTGGGGCCACACAGCTTTCAGCCCCCTGTGGGCATGGGCAGGGTCAGGCTACCTGCCCATGAGAGTAGACGTTAAGATTTGACGGACGGCCTGCTCACTCCCGGCAGGATGACACCACAAGTTACTGCACCAGGTGACACCACCCTAGTCACACCACTGACAAGCACTAGAGAAACTGGGAAAGCCGGTGGCCAGACCCCAAGAGGATAGAGAGCAGAGTGAATAAAAAGACTGTGGAGGACTCAGTCTACAAATCTGTTAAATGGGTACATGCTTCACAGGGCTGTTGGAAAAGCACGTGATAAAACAGGTACGCAGATCCTAAGGTCCCAGACACCTGACAAAAGAGGTACGTGGACCCTAAGGCCCCAAGCCAAAGCCAAGTGCCGTCGAGTGGGGTACTTGGCCACTGAGGCTCCAAACACATGTGTAAACAGGTACACAGACCCTAAGGCCCTGGATGTGTGACAGAACAGGTACGCAGACCCTGAGGCTCCAAACACCTGACGGAACAGGTACGTGGACCTGAAGGCCCCAGACACATCCGGCTGCTTTCACTCACTCAGAAGGTCAAGAGTACCACTTTCCTGGTCAGTGGAACCAGCCCACACCTGCCTTCCTCCAGAGGAGGAGGCCAGAGGGGAGGGTGGCCTTCCTGCATCTGCTCCACAGCTCTTGGCCAGATGCCTGCTCGGGCTGCCTGCCGAAATGCTGAGGGGTACCACGCAGTGTTCACCTCACTCATCCAGGACACAGGTCCCGGCTGCTCACTGCTAACACTGGCACTGGGGACAGGAAAGAGGAAGAATGTGAAATCCCAGCTCCCGAAGCTACTGTCATTCAAAACACACACAGATCCCTGTCCTCCAAACCAGCCAAACATTTCCGGAACTGCGCACCAACAGCCCTTTCCAGAAGCAGGACACGCGGGAGCTGGGTGAGGCCAGAAAGCGAGGGGCTGTGGGCAGAGCATGCGCTCCCGTGAAGTCCGCTTTGATGGGCAGAAGCCAAAGCCCCTCGTTGGGAGAAGACGCATCACCAAAGAAGCAGGAAAGCTGTGCCCACAGATGGTCAAACAGGTGGCAGAAAGCACAATATTTTATCTAAAGATCCAAAAACAAACACACTGTCCTACGACACCCAACACGCAGCCACCTGAAAACACCAGACGATGGCTCCGGGTTTTCCCTAGAAACTTGGGGCTGAGTGAAACTCTCAGAGGGAGGAGACCAGCAGGGACTAGCAGGGGGGCGGCTCTGGCCCTCAGGTCTCCAGCACCCTCCTCAGAGAGCAGGAAGGTGAGGATGGTGGCCCAGGGCAAGAGGACTGCTCCATGTCCCCATACAACCACTGTGCTGAGTTACTGGGGTCATCCCACAGGGGGAGTCAGCACCACTGTTCCCATGTTCCAGAAGGAACTGGTGAGGTTCAGGGACCAAAAGAAGACGGGCCCCATGTGGGCTCAGAGGGTGACAGGCAGGGTCTGAGAAATTACCCTGGAGCCTGGATGACAGAGAAGCCCCCTCCCCAGATTCTCTGGCAAACATGGCTGAGCGAGGGGCCCATGCCGCCTGAACCTGCCCGCGGATGGGACGAGACGTGGGCAGTGGAGCCTCCAAGTGAGCACTGGCTGGCTGAGCCTCAGGAGATGGGGTTCACTAGCCCTGCAGCCCTGGACACACCACTTCCTGTCACTAAACCTCAGTCTCCTCATCTTTAAAATGGGAGCAGCACTCTCTCCTCATGTGTCCCCCAGGATCAAAAGAGTATTCAACAAGATACTGCAAAGGAAACCCTTTCCAAGCTCCCATATGCCCCGTGCGCATGGACTCAATTCCACGTGAGACTATGCAAGCATCAGGCCATCTTACATAAGGAAACCAGGTGTGGGATTCATGCCAGTTTCTGGAACCCTGGAGCCAGAGACGCTGCAGGACAGTGGCTGGGACAGCAGGGTGGCACACAGCACAATGGGCTGGCTCTCCTACAGCTGGGGCGTCGGCAAGACTTGGCAGGATGGCCTGGGTCTCCCACAGCTCGGGGGCAGAGGGCCACTGTGCCAATGTGGGCACCAGTAGATATGGGGGGAGGTGGACGAGGACTAGATTTGACAGTGAGGTTCCAAAACCCAGGCCATGCTCCAGCCCACCCCTTTGGGCCTCCATAATGGCAGAATCAGCTGAAACCAGTCACCCCAGAAACCAACCCCACACGTATCAGACCAGAACTACACTCCAAATGTTATTCATTTCCTTTACTGTGGTGAAAATATCCATGTAAGTTGTGGGCGCTGACCACTGTTCTTCCCAAACCATCCAGCCTCTGAGTATAACCCAGCGTCCCCTGAGGGTCCCCCCACAGCCAAGAGTTCAGAAGCTGGTGGCCAGGCCTTCCTTCTGAGGTACTCTGGGGAGACCTGAAGCTCCACACCTCCCAGTTAACACAAGTTTCCAGTTTGCACCACCCAGGGACTCCCAACAACGAACAACCATGGGCTGACTGAGGATGTCCCCTGAGCCCCCAGAACACGTCTGACACAGATGCAGCTCCGCCCTGGAGAGCATGCTACCCCAGCAAGGCCGAGCAGGAGGAGGTCCTGCCCCAGCAGCAGCCTGTCTACCTGGGAATGCAGTGGCATTCCTGCCTTCCTGGGACAGCAGCGGGGCTTGGTGACCTCCAGGGCCACGCCCGGGACCTGGCCTGCAAAAGTCGGCAGTAAACAAATCTAGACCTCCCAGTGGGAAAAAAGACCCTCTAACAGTCAGCACAGCTTATTCCTACAGACCCAGCTCAGAGGACAAAAACACCTGGCCACCGTCCTTATGTCCAAAAGGGTGCACAATGTGCACAGATTTCACGTCGGCATTTCACGGTCCCAACGAAAGGTCTTCTTGTCAAGAAAACCCATCCAGGGGAAAACACCTACATTTACCAAAGGGACGGCTCTGGTGGTGCAGGGCTGCAGCTGCGCAGCAGGTTGGCAGCTCCAAACCGCAGGCACTCCTGGGAAGCCCGTCTTGCAGGGTGCTCCGCTGGCTCAATTCCATGGTGGATGCTTTTGAGGGGGCAGTTACTAAGGGGGCCCTGGGTGGGCAAAGGGAGGACCACTCAGATGCTCCCCTAAAGCCAGGGATCCCCGTCCCCCCAGGGGTGCCGCGGAGGAACAGCCCTGGTCATACACTCCCAAAACCTCAGCCATCAAAACTTTGTGGCACCCAGTTCTCCTCTGACACACTCAGGGCAGCCACGGGTTGGAATTGACTCCATAGTAACTGGCTTCATTTACAGAAAAAAGTCAAGGGATTACAGGAATGGCAAATGGGATTTTACCAAAAATTAATTTCAGTGAAGCAAGAGTATCAGATGTCTTAAAAGAGAAGGGGGCCAGCACGAGACAGCTGCTACCAGTTAGAACAGAATGTGGTGAGCCTGAGACAGCTTTGCAGGGCGGGGTCACTCTCTGAGTAAGTGGCTCGTGGTGCCAGAAGCAGTGACCACTGTTGTTGGTGCCATCAAGTGAGTTCCAACCCTCGGGGACCCTGTCAGCGACAGAAGGGAACTGTGCCAGCCCTTGGGCCACCCTCCCCATCGCTGGTATGCTCGAGCCCGTTTTCACAGCACCCTGTGTAAATCGCCTCCCTGAAGCCCTTCCTCCTTTAGTAATTCTCCACTGTACCCAGCAGGGTGTCCAAGTGTGTGAGATGGAGTCTCACGGTCCTTGCCTCTAAGGGGCTCTCTGACTGTACTTCTTCCAGGGCAGGTCAGCCCACCTGCTGGCCGCCCACAGGGTGCTCGGCCCACCCACTGGCCGTCCGCAGGGTGACCAGCACTGGCCAACAGCCTGACTCCAACGGTGGCCTCTTCCCTGGTCTTCCTCATTCACCGCCCACCATCGCACGCATGTGAGGAGACTGAAGACATGAGGCACTTAGGGTCCCCTAGTGCTCCAAGTGGCACCTCCACTCCTCGCCACTTTCAAGGGTTCTCCTGCAGCAGATTTTCCCGGTGCAATGCACGCCTTGGTTTCTTTAGCACCGCTTCCACGAGCATTGAGTGTGGCTTCCAGTAAAGTGACGCCCTTGCCCACTTCGAACCTGGCTCCGTCTATTGATCTGCTGCTCACCGGGGCCGTTGTGAGGCTTTTGTTTCCCTGTGGTAGAGGTGCGATCCACACTCAAGGCTGCAGTCCTCGATCCTCAGTAAGTGCTTCAAGTCCTCTTCACTTTCAACAAGCAAGATTGTAGGTCATCTTCAAAGCACAGGTGGTTAATGAGTCTTCCTCAAATTCCTCTGCCCCGTTTTTCCATAGAAAAGATACAAAAGTCTCAAAATACGTGGTCCTCAAAATCGCAGCCACCCACACTGACAAGCTAAGCTCTCCAGAGGTCGCTGTGGGGCAGGTGCTAAGACAGCATCTAAGCTCACCGCTCTCAACCCCCTAACCACCTGACACCACCAGGACCCCCCAGACCAACTTCACAGAGGCAGCTGAGGAGTGGCCCCAGTTACACAGCTAGGAAGGGCTCCAGCAGGCCTTCATCTCCTTGCTGCACCCACAGACCAGGAGACTCAGGGTCAGCTCTCCACCCCAGCATCCCTGGGGCCAAGGGAACAAAGGCTGACAGCCCCATTTAACATTCTGGACACTTGCATGTAGAGACAAGCTGTCACAGGAGTCTCCTAGCCCTCACGCTGTAACCGTGGGTGCTCAGAGGCCCAGGAGGGAGATGGCCGGCTGGGACCACCCTGGGTATCCAACCTAGGCCCAGCCGCCACCCTGCGTACTTCCTCCTAAGTAAGAAGCCAAGGTAGGCGAGAAGTCCAGTTCTCACAGCCTTTGCTGTCGTCTCATTTGGATAAAAACACAAGAAAACCAAGACCCCGCTTAGGGGCAGATGAAGGTCGGAAGCAGAGTGGGCCACCAGCCTCAGGGCTGTCACTTTGGTCCCTAGCACAGCCAGGCCTGCTTTCCCTGCAGCACCCGCCTGGGCTGCAGGCAGGTCGTGGAGGGTACCCAGCTTCTTGGGCTGGGCAGTGATAGCAGGGCTCTCCTCCTACCCCATTCCACAGACACATGGTCAGGTGTGCCAGGAGCAGAGCCCAGACATCTGTGCATGTAGACAGGTGCAGTGCACATACATGTGCATCTGTACATGTGTGTTCGCAGACATGCATGCACTGTGCATGGGCATTGTGTATGTGTACAAACAAGCATGTGCATGTGTGTAGCATATGTGCATATGTGTGGGTGCAGTGTGTGCACATGTCCACACACAAGTACATGCGTGTCTTTGCAGTGTGTGCCTGTGTGCCATGTGATATGCGTGTGCACATGTGTGTGCATGTGTTTGTGTGTTCATGTGTTTGTGTGTACATGTGCATGGATGTACTGTGTATGTGTGTGCCTGTGTGCATGCATGTGTGCATGCATGTGTGCGCACATAGATGTGTGTGCATGTGTACATGTGTGTGCATGGGTGGGTGGGTGGGTGCGTCCACATGGATGTGTGTGCATGTGTGCGCATTGATGTGTGTGTGTGTCTGTTTATGCGTACGTGTGTGCATGGGTGTGCACGTGCATGTTTATGTGTGTGCATGTACGTGTGTTCGTGGATTTGTGTGTACATGTATGTGCATGGATGTGTATCCATGTGCATAGACGTGTGAACACATGCTTTCATGTCTACCTGTGCTGGGACCCAGATGCTGAACAGTAGCCTCAAGGGAGTGCAGGATGGGTGCTCCTACAAACAGAGAAGGCTCTTGCACTTGCACTGAGACCGCCCATCCCGTCAGCCCTGCGCCCCACGCCACAGCCTCCTGGACCCCTGTGCCTGGCTCCCGCCGCAGTCCCAGCAGCAGCAGCCGGCAGTTAAGAAGTGCCTGAAGGACCCTGTTATTCTTGCCATCTCTGGCCACAACCCAGTCACAGGGGCAAGCACAAACATGCAGCCTGTCCTCAGGTGGGACACAGCCTGATGGAGACACACTGTCCCTAGGACGCTCAGGACCAGTCAGCTGGGTGCAAGTGACCAGAACCAAGCAGTGCGTTTGGAGCTGAGGGGGCTCAGAAAGCCTGCTGCGGACCTCCAGGGCTGGCTACCTGCTCACCACAGCACTGGAGTTTTTGACAGCTCCAGGTGACCTGGGCAGTCCTCACAGAAGGAGCCACCCGTGAGCCAGGACTGGCACTCAGGGCTGTGTCCCGACAGCACACAAAGGAAGGAGTACCCAGGCAGAGGGACAGCAAGCGCCAGTGCTCAGAGGCTGGGAGCTGGTGGGGCCGTGGCACCCAGCATGCGGAGGGGGCCAGACCCTGCTGGCCACCCAGGAGCACCACTCGTGACACCTGAGGGACACAGCCTCCTCACCGCCCTTCTCACCGCCCAGCTGGGACACGGACAGTCCAGACCTCGGGCGTCTGAATTTCACAGACTCCACAGGTAGTGCAGTTTTCCCCGACTTCCCTAAGGGTGACTCGCTTGGTGGGGAAGAAAAGCAGAAGAGAGAAGACGTGACTCAGACACTGAGACAACTGAAACCTGAAGAATCAGGGACAGCGGCGGCCGCCTGCGAGGAGCATTTCCCACAGGCTGGCAGGCTATGGGTTGGGCTCAGGCCCGGGGAGTGGTGACTGCCTCACCCAGGGGTGACCCCACACAGTGCTCGCTCCCTGGGCAGCCAGGGAAGCCACCAGGCTCGGAGCCAGAGGCCTGGGGTCCTCATTCGCCCAAACCTCAGTATTCCCCCGTATAAGTGGGAGTGCCCCCAACCAGGGCTGCTGTGAGGCTGAGCTGGGCCCCAGGTGGCCTGAAGCTGAGAGAGAGGGCCAAGGGGAGATGCCTGTGTCACCTGACAGAGAAAAAGCCCTTCGGAACACGGAATAAACATGACAGAGTCAACAGGAGAAGGCGGGGAGCTTCCTGTGCCACGGGCGGGGCGTCAGGCCGGGTCCATCCTCTGCGGGGCCAGCCTGGGCCCTGCAGGGTGTGAGTGACATCCACAGCCCGCCACTCCCTAGATGCACTCCCCACCAGCTTGTGACAACCAGGTATGTCTCAGGACATTGGCCAGTATCACCTGGGGGAAGAGTCACCCTCACTGAGGACCCTACCCTGGGGAAGCTGCTGGTGCCTGGTACCAAACACCCTGTGGACAGGCGCTGCAGAGGAGATTCCAGCCAGGGCTGCTGGCGACAGGGAGAGCCTGTCCCAGCCAGGCCACAGACATATCCCAAAGGGCCACTGTGTCCACACGTTCACACCCACTTAGCAGCGTCCTGTGTGGCAGGCTGGAACCTCGGTAGACGAGGAGGTGCAAGCCTGAACCCCGCCTTCTCTGTACGTGGTTACACCACAGTAGGGGACAGCCACAGCAGTGAGTCGTCACCAAGACCTGGTGTGGCTGTGTCGCTGGATGGGAGCAGCCCATCCCATGTGCCCAGAGGTCTCCAACACCAGGCGGTGAAGCCTCCGTGCCCACCACACCCGCTGTGCCACCTCCAATCCACCTGGCCAGCCCAGAGGGTGTCCCTGGCCCCAGCGGCCCGCGGGCCCTCTCTCTCACCTGTTCAGCCTTCTGGAGACGCACCCCCTGCCCACCTGCTCCCAAGAAGGTGAATACCTGGTAGCTGTTTGCAAGCAGCCCAGCTCCAGGACAGGGCAGGCACACGAGGACCAAGTGGTCACTCTCCAAGGCGGTCAGACCCGCTGCAGCCCTCAGTCAGGAGAACAGACTCTTGGGCCCAACTCCGAGCTCCAGACACCGCAGCCCAAGCCCCGCAGCCCTGCTGCCCGGGTGCTGGTCCCCAAGGCTCCTGCCAGCCAGCCACTTGCCGATTTCTGCTCGCACCTGGGCTGTGCCCACAAGGCAGGCCAGGGGTGTACCCCTCAATCTCCTGGCTGCACCTCACTTTCACCCCACCTACATCTCACCTTCACCCCCCAAACTGTACCCCATCTCAGCTAGCTGGACTAAGACAGCAAAGCCTGTGAGCAGGGAGGCCAGGGGCCACCCAGGGCTGCGCTGGTCCCTGCACCCATACTCCGTGTTAGGGGTTAGAGGGTGGCCCCCAAAACATCTGTGGAAGTCCTCACCCCTGCACCTGTGAATGTGACCCTGTCAGTTACACGAAGGTGATGCTATTGAGTGGGTGGGCCCTAGCTCCAACTCCACCAAATGGAGCCTTTAAGTGGGGGGAGCAGGCGCAGAACCCAGGAGACCCTATAGGAAGAGGCATCTATGAGCAAAGGACACCAAGAAATGCCCGGGGCCACCAGAGGAGACAACCGAGGCTGGTCCCCAAGTTCAGACAGAGAAAGCGGGGTCCTGCCAGCACCCTGAATCCTGACTCCCAGATCCAGAACTGTCAGACAACAGCAGTCTGTTCCTAGAGGCCATCCCCCTGTGGCACCCTGTGGCTTCAGGCTTAAGACCCTAAGTAACCCTGATCTGAACCCCACGTATATCCTGCTTAGGCTCTGCCTGCATCCCACCTGTGCCCTATCTCCACCCTCCCTGCACTCCACCCACAGTCTGCCAACACCCCACCTTCACCCCACCTCCACCCTGCCTGTACCCCATCTACACTCTACCAGCACCCCACCAAAACGCTGCCTACACCCCCACCTGTACCCCATTTTAACCCGACCTGTACCCCACCTACACCTCACTTTCACCCCATCTACACCCCCACCTACCCACCACCTGCACCCCACCTACACCTGGCTCCATTACCTTTTGCTCTTTGCAAACCCAGCCCTGCACTCCGTCTCCAGAGTAGTGGTGCGGTGGGACTGTCCAGTGGTTAATGTCTCGCCCGCACCAGCAGCTCCCAGAGGGTAGAGTGCAGGGTGCAGGCCCCAGAATGAAGCTAAACTCCACAGAAGCCAGGGAACCGTGGTGCATGCCCCCGCCCCATGCCCTTCCTGGCTCTCCCACCTAGAGCACCAGCTGGAGCACCACCGAGCCATCCTAAGGGACAAGGCTGTGGTCCTGGCATCTTCCTGTGTCCAAACACATTCAGTTTTTCCTCAAATCTCTCATCAAGATTGGGGATGCTAACCCTACCCTCCGGGTGCTGCTTTCCCTCCGTCTTTCCCTGGCAGTTGGCACACTCTAAAAGGCCGACTTTACTTTTGTTTATTTGTTTTAATTTCCTCTGTGAAGCACCCTGTCTGCCCATGCCATGAAAACATTCCTAACAAGTGTCCTGATGATAAATTATTGATAGTAATAGCAATTACCAATAGCAAAATAATTGATAACAGCAACTTATGCTGTCACTATGGACCACAGCAGTAACAGCTGGTATGCATGACCCGTGCCATGCAGAACCCGTGCCAGGCGGGCCTTGTGCCCACCCCACTGCCAACACAGCTCATTTTGGCTTCAGGAGACCCCCAGGCAGTCTTAGCATGGTGCCCTCTTTACAGAGGGCAAACCTCAAGGCTGGCAGGCTGGAACTGCCCCGAAGCAGACCTCTGGGAAACACTGGGCAGCACTGACAATGTGGGCTGCAGACCCCAGACCTACCTCCACGCCACCCCCTGCCCACTTCCTCCAGGTCTAGGTGTCCAGGCACCCAAGAGATGACCTCAGAGGTGACACCCGGTGGGGGCAACACAGCGCCTGCCGGACCTGCAGGCTGACCCTCAGCGTGGTCAAAGTGAGGCCACAAGTGTACCCATGTCAACTGCAGGTCTCACGTACACCACGTACTCCCAGGGTCCTGTGTCACTGCAGTGTGGAGATCACACGTGTGAACACATGGAGACAGGAACCAGGTGGGAAAATGGCCATGTGTATGAATATGTAAGGACTGGGACCTGTATGAAGATGGCCACATGGATGAGCACATGGGGACAGTGTGAAGGCAGCCATGTGTGCGAGCCCATGGGGACAGAGACCAGTGTGAAGGCGGCCACGTGTGCGAGCCCATGGGGACAGAGACCAGTGTGAAGACAGCCATACATATGTGCACATGGGGACAGGGACCAGTGTGAAGACAGCCACACGTATGAGCACATGGGGACAGGGACCAGTGTGAAGACACCCATGTGTATGAGGACACAGACCAGCATGAAGGCAGACATTTGTATCAGCACATGGGGACAGGGACCAGCGTGAAGACAGCCACACATATGACAGCACGTGGGGACCAGTGTGAAGACAGCCACACATACCAGCACATGGGGACAGGGACCAGGTGTGAAGATGGCCATGTGTACAAACACACGGGGACAGGGACCAGTGAGAAGATGGCCGTGTGTATAAACACAGGGGGACAGGAACCAGTATAGAGATGACTACACACATGTGTGAGTTCGCAGGGTCAGGGACCAGAGTGGTGACCGAGCATATCAGCACACAGGGACAGGAATCACTGTGGAGAGATCCTGCATGTACAAGCCCAGGGAGACAGGGACCCTCGGATGGCAGAACTGCTTCCTGGTAAAACAAGCCTGTGCCTGGGACAGTGGCTGCCATGCTTGCCTCATGGCTGACCCTTTGCCCTCAGACACCACTAATTTGGGGGAGAGGAAGGCAGACGTGCCACCCAACATGCTCTGCCTTCCTGGACTCTGTGCTGACGCTGTCAGGAGGTGGACATCTGCCCAGGGTCCCACCGACCGGCTCTCACTCCAGAATCCAGGGAAGAGCCCCTTCCACAGCCAGGATGTCATCCAGCTGACAGTCAGCCAGTTCTGGGGGTGATTTTAAGAGGAAACCAGAGGGGGGCCATGTTAATGTCCCCACGGCATGTTCGACATTCTGGGGAGACAGAGTTGACAGCACTATAGGAGGAGCCAGGGGACTGGAGGTACAGCTGGCCAGCTGCAACTGTGACAAATCCCAGCTCCTGGTGACAGACACCTCACTGCTTCCCCTAGTGCCTTGTTCAGGTCACTCATTCATTCAGTCAAAGCATGCACACTCAGCATCCGCTGGTCCAGAGTCCAGGCCAGGCGGAGGGGGTGGACACAGGACACGTGATGCCGACCACCAGCCATGGGCGTGACTCCAGGAGGTCAGGGGAAGCCTGAAGGGCACAGGATGGAGAGAGCCATGCCAGCGCCCTGGCGACGCACAGGAGAGCAGTGTAGACAAAGGCAGCTCCCTGGGTGGCTGGGCTGGGACCCCTGGAGGGGGAGGCGAGGGGGCCAGGACAGAGGGGGCCTGAGCCTGAGCCTGCAGCGAGGAGCCTGCTGTCAGCACCGAGGCATGGGGGTCTGGGTTCAGGCAGGAGCATCCAGCCCTGCACTGGGAGGCTTTGAGGCCACCGTGGGTGCCCAGATACACAGACCCAAGTTGGCACAGGCCATGTGGTTTACCAACAGGGACACACAGCCCTTCCCAAAACAATCAGTTATAGGTTAAACCAAGGAAAAGGACAAGTCTCCACCGGGGAGGCTATGGGGACAAATGAAGGACCATGGGAGCCACATGCCCCAGAAACATGGAGCAGCCTTGGCCACAGAGTGGGGGCTGCATCTGTGAAAGCAGACATCGCCAGCCGCGGGGTCTAAGTTGACCACGGGGGGTCACCAGCCCCACAGCAGTCCTTGGAAAGGGTACACGGTGGTCAACTCCATGGGGGAGAAGTAAGCTTCCAGAGCCCCATGCTGCACACCCACAGCTCCTAAGAGGCAGGTGTCAGGCCACCTCCATGGGGCGGGAGGAGCCCACACCCCACCCCACTCCCCACCCAGGGAGCCGTTCTCGCCCTGAGGAGTCCCTGGGGACCACTGTCCCTCAGCACACACTCTGGGAGATGCTTCTGGAGACTGCAGGAAGTCACAGGTGCCTTCTGGTCCTGCTTTGAACAAAGCCAGAAAGGCTGCCCCCGTAGGACAGTACACCGCGGGGCAGGTTGCCTGAGCCGCGTCACTACACAGCAGGAATACACAGAAGTGCCTGGTCCCCAAGCAAGCTAGTTCTCTGCAGCACCCACAGCTGACCAGCCCCGGTGTCTGTGAGGTTCACACGGGGTATCCCTAAGCGTTTCAGTGGAAAATGAACTTCATAAGCCACTGAGGTCAAAGGACCCCTGAAACTACTATCCAGAGGAAATTTTTAAACCCGGAACTGAAACTTTCTCCTGACGTCGTCCTTGAACTGAGTCATAGTTTCGCCTCTTAGAGAAGAACGTTGGCGTGAACCCTGACACTCTTCCAGGGCTCTCTCTGTGTGATCAGACCAACAGCAGCACCCAAGGGTGGGCGGGAAGCTTGGGGCAGTGAGTTCACACCAGTGACAGTGAAGTTGTCTGAAAAGGTTGTCGAGGACAGTGCTACAACCTGAAGAATGTAAGCACGTCGGTGTCGGTGACCCGTCCGCGCAGACATTGTTAAAGCGGCATTATGTCTGTGGTGTGTGTCTGCCCCCAAAATAGTTGATTTAAACAAGAAAATAAGCTCCATGTATTTCTAAATTCAATGACACAACAAAAGTTCTTGGTTTTCCCCTAAATATTCTGAAAGCCGGAGCCACAAGATTCTCCCTGTGACGGTGACCAGCGCAGCCTGGATCCCTCGTCACAGACGTTCACCACGGCTTTGGGGCCACGAAGCGGACGTCCCATCTACTGCTCCCAGTGGTGGTGCAGCAGAGGACTCCAGGGCAGCGGCCCGGCCCCTGACCACCAGTTGGCGAGGACTGTGAGTTTGCCACACATCAGGGGCAGCGTCGTGGCTCTAACCAGGCCCCACAAAACCAAAAACCAGAGCAAACCCAGTGCTGTTTGGTCAGTTCCAACTCCTAGGAATCCTAGAGGACAGAGGAAAACTCCCCCATACTGTTTCCAAGGCACACCTGGCGGATTTGAACCGCTGACCTTTCAGTTAATGGGCACAGCATTTAACCACTACACCACCAGGACAAGTACACCCAAATCAGGGGTCTCGCGTCTCTCCATCTTTATCTCCCACCTTTCAGCTCTGGCCTCCGGGTCCCCCCGCCCCCATGGTCACCCACAGACATTCAGCGTACCCTGTCCTAGGGCTGGGGGCTCTCACTGCTGAGGCAGGGGAGGAAGGCCTGCTCCGAAGGGCACCTTTCGGGCCCCACCTTCCCGAGACACTACGTGCCCAGCCTGTGCCCTGGGGTGGCTGCACGCGGGGTGGAAGGAGGCAGAAATGGGGCAGCAGAACCTTCATGGGGACCCGGTTTCTGCCGGACGGCTGACATTGGGCCGAGCACTTTGGGGGGCAGCATTCCCGTGAGTCGGCCTCCTGAGGGCCCGGCACGTCTGTGACCATATCCAGGGGAGAAGTCAGGGGGACGGAGGTCTGATGTGAAGTGCTGCCCTACAAGCGCCTCGCAGCAGGTTGGGGTAACTTGTGTCGCCCGCACAGGAAGTGACGCGTGAGGAGGCGGATGGCTTCCTCCGAAATCTAACTAACACACGACACCTTTGAATTACCGTGAAACGAGAGACCTTAATAACACTTCATAGTCATAAAAATAATTGATGTGCATTGCAGAAATTTTAAAAAATTCCTAGAAGTATACAAAGAATATAAAAACCGCCTATAAACTCAGCGCTCTTCACCAGAGCTAACCACAATCACTGCTCTGATTGCTTCCTTATGGCCCTCTTTCTGCGCTTTCCTCACTGACTGGGGAGCACGTAGGACACGCCGTCTTCCTTCCTTGTTTCCCGTGATTTTATAGCAAGAATTACTCCAATTATTCACCCATCTATGTTGTAAACGGCTGCCGCATGTTGCCCAGTACGGGCCTTCCAGCATGCCATTAACGGCTCCCTGTCGGGCACAGGTGGAGTGGCTCCTTCTTCTAACGATGGCAGTGACACACTGGGCCTCCCTGTCCACACATCATCACCTGCATTTCTTCTTCCTCAGGAGACAGTCACTCATTCATTCCACCCCTCACGCCAGCGTACCGTGTGTCTGCCAGACGAGGGCTTGGCCCGGGCCGCGGACGGGACAGGACGCAGGTGACACCGAGCACCACGGCAGTCAGGTACAAACGCTGAGGCCCGCAGCGCCACTCGTAGCCGATTCCCGGGTGGGAAGCCATCTTTGCCTCCCCCTGCTGGGCAGGGAGTCCTCAGCGACCGCATCCACCAAGCCTGAACACGTGGTCAAAGGTGGCTGGCTGTAGGGCAGCGGTGGTCCAGCGGTAGGATTCTAGCCTTCTGCGCGGGGACCCGGTGCAGTGCCCAGCCCACGCAGCTCATGTGCAGCCATCACTCTGCTGGTGGGGGCCGGCGTGTTCCCATGGCGCCAGCTAAGCTTCAGCAGAGCATCCAGACCAAGACAGACTAGGAAGAAGGACCTGGCAAATGACCTCTGGGAATTGCCCAGGGCAACACTACAGTTCACAACCACCTCGTCCCCAGCTGATCACAGAGATGGCGCAGGACCAAGCAGAGTCTGCTCCATTCTGTGCGGGGTCACCGGGAGGCAGGGCTAGCTCAGTGCCAGCAGCAATTTCCTACAAGGGTATGGAAATACCCCCTGGCTGTTCCCACCAGGAATTCTCTGATCTGTCGCCAGCTGAGCGTGGCTGCTGCAGCCAGCGGGTTGCCTCCGTGGCCTCTCACGTGTCTCTCTGTGACTCCTTTGTTAGCCATTAGCAGCTGCGTTTAGTTATATTCGTGGCAAGTGTTACTAAAAGGGAACACAGAGGCTAGGAGTGCGAGGAGCTCTGACAAGTCAGCTGGGCACCCTCTCCAGGTCCTGGGGACTGGTCCCTCCTGTCCAGGAACTCTCCAGAGAAAAGAGCCTTCACCCCTGAAGAACCCTGCCAGCGCTGGTCCAGCCACGGACAGCGCACCTGCTGTGGACGCAGCGCTAGGACACCGTTGGTACGGGAACGCTTCTTGACAATTAATGCATGCACAAAGGCGGTGACGAGTTATCAAGAGATGTAACTTGGGAACCAAATCTGAAGCCTAAGGCGTTCAAATCAGTGATGTATTTATATTCTTTGCAAGATCACTGTCATAGATTGAACTGTGTCCCCCAAAAACGTGTGTGGCCATTTGGCTGAGCTGCCATCCCAGTACTTTGTGATTTTCCTACTCTATTCATCCTAATCTCTGCCCACGGCTAACAGAGAGGACTATTATGTTAAAAGAGGACTAGGGTCCGACTGACACACCTGGCTGAAGCAGTTTCCCTGGAGTGTGGCTTGCTCTACCCTTTAGCCTTTCATCGTACAGGAGGTAAAAAAAGAGAGAAGCAAGCAGAGACGGAACTTCCCACCATCAGGAAAGCAGCCCCAGGAGTAGAGCGCGTCCTTCAGAGCCGAGGTGTCTGCGCCAAGATTCTCCCCAACCAAAGACTGATGCAACACAAGGACCTTCCTCCAGAGCCGACAGGGGGAAAGCCTCCCACTGGAGCGGACACCCTGAATTCGGACCTGTAGCCTACCAGACTGTGTAAGAGCAAACTTTTCTTTGCTAAAGTCATCTCCTCTTGTATTTCTGTTAGAGCAACCCTAGATGCCTACAACAAACACCAAGCCAGACCCTGAGGCCGATGCTTTGTCCCATAAAGAAAGTTCACAAGATGTAATTCAGTGTGGTTTCTCGAAAAGTTAAACACAGAATTACCACACAACCCAACAGTTCCACTCATGGGTATATACCCAAAAGACATGAAATCAGAGATTCAAACAGATACTGGTACCCCAGTGCCCAGCCAGCAATATTTGCAGTCACTGAGGGTAGAAACAGCCCAAATGTCCATCAGCAGAGAGACAGATGAACAAACTGTGTTGTATCCACACAAAGGAATACTACTCAGCTGTAAAAAGCAATGAAGTTCTGATACACACTGCAACACGGGTGACTCTTGGAAACATCATGCTACATGAAATAAGCCAGACCCAGAAGGGCTGATGCTATAAGTCTCCACTTCCATGAAATTTCTAGAGCCGGAAAATGCATAAAGGCAAAATGTAGATTTGTGGTGAAGCAAGGGGAGGGAAGAAGTGCCGAGTTTCTCTCTGGGGTTATGGAGAGGGAGAAATGGACTGTGACAGCAGTTGAACAATAGGAGTGTAACTAAGGTCACTGAACTGTGCACTGAATGGTTGTTAAAATAGCAAATTGTGATTTGTATATACATTCACATGCGCACACACACCAGTACTGCCAATGAAGTTCACAAACTCATCCTAGAAAAAGTGTACATGCCTGATTGTTGAATTATCACTGTGGTCACCCTTGAAGTCCTTCCCTTGGGAAGCTCGGCACTGATGCCAGTGCCTAGTCCACCCTTCAAAGCAATTCTGGAACTCTTCTTCCGGAATGGTCATCAGAGCTGTCACTGTATTTACCCTTGAAGTCATGAATGTCACCCAAATGTCTTCCTTTCAATATTTCCTTTATCTTCGGGTAAAGAAAAAAGTCACTGGGGGCCAGATCAGGCGAGGAGGGAGGGTGTTCCAACACAGTTATCTGTTTACTGGCTAAAAACTCCCTCACGGACAGCTACACAATTAAGTGTGGGAACTTGCCGCCGTGCCACTATGCAGAATGGCCACTCCTAAGAGAGTTCCAAGATTGCCTTGACAGGTAGGCTAGGCACTGGCATTGGTGCAGAACTTTCCAAGGGGGGTACTTTGAAAGTGACTGTAGTGACATTCAGCAATGAGGTATGTAGCACTTAGAACAATTAAACTTGGGGACTTCATTGTCAGACCATGTCTATGTGCATGTGAGTGTGTGTATCTTACCACACTTTGCTTTTTAAATTCAATATGGGCTTCTTAAAACATGTAACACAGAGTAACTCTTTTGCCACAACACATCACTGAACTCTACAAGCGACCAGATGTCGTCACAGCGAATGCCTGCCCTTGGTGCATCTGGCCCTGGACAGAGGGCATTTGGAAATAACAGGTACCCAGCAGCAGAAAAGCAGATAAGGGGCTGCTGTCCTGAGAACACTTTTCAATGGGAAGTCACTGTGGGGACAGGATGAGACCCCTTTGGGACCATAGAGGTGCCAGCCTGAACATGGCTGTGAGTTCTACAATGCCGTTGAGGATCCTGATGGCCAGAGTAGTCCCCAGCACTGCATGCAGTGTGTGCCTGAGAGGGAATGCCTTTGCTGAGGCCACCCCTCTGAGAATGGGCCCAGGAATGCAGCCTGTCACCTTGGGTTCCACCTGCTGACACACCTGGGCCAGACTGCAAGCTCTCTCTAGGCAGGGCCCCGGCCTGGCGCACCTCCTCCCAGCCCTGGCGTGGGCACCAACACCTGGCACGAAGTTGGCAGTCAGAAACACGCCCCGGAGTCTCAAAGAGGGACATCCTCCCATGACTCACACTGCCATCCTTGTTGGCCAGCCTTGCTGGTGGAGCCAGTCGCTGCCTGCTGTTGACTCTAGCTGCTGCCATCAGGCAAACTGAGAACACTGCTGCTTTCACAGAGCAAGACCCCTGGCCACGAGCAACTGGAACTGCCCTGTGCCCTGCTCTACCCCAACCTTCTGGTGGGACCAGGAGCCCCTCTTCCACCTGAGGTGCACCTCTGCAAGCTCCACTCAGGGATGGTCAGGCCTCCGGAGTACACAGGGCACCCTCTGTATGCTCAGCCCCCAAAGTGACCAAGGGGAACCCACAGCTGCTGCAGGCATCAAGCATCCCTGAGGCTGGTGGCAGGCATCCTGGAGATCCAGGTCTGGCCGCTGTCCTCTCCCTCTGAGGCTGGAAGGGGCTGGCTGCCCCAATGGGCACTAAGCTCATGCCGGCTGGGGCAGAAACTGGCTTCCCGTGAGACGTCGGAGGGGCAGATGCAGGGCGACAGCAGGGAGAACACTAAGCAGGGCCTTAGCGGAAAGCCACCTCTCACTGCTCGCCCCGCACTGCTGGGCCACCGGGGTAAGACCCTCACTGGGGGGCTCCAGCAGCCTCTCACCCGTCATCACCAGGAGTTAAGAGGGCCACTTGCTGGGAAGCATGCCCTCTTCACACCCGAGGACCACCACCCCGAGAAACCGAAGACGCACTGCCGAAGCTGCTACGTATTTGTCCTCTCAAGGCTGGTTTCCACTATCCAGTCTCTGGGGAGGTGTCGGGTACGGGGCAGGGACATCGCCCTGGGAAATGCACTTCTTGCCATGCAAGTGTGTCCCCACAATCCTCAGAGTCCAACCACAGAAAGGCAGTCAAAGTCAGCCATCCAACACCACAAAGAGACAGAACTCCAGCTAGACCTCTGAGCTGGGACATAGCCACAACTTGCAAAGGCAAATGCAAGCTGGTTGGTGGCGACAATTAAAAGTAGCCACCACCCTCAAACACCCGGCCTCCCTTATAACCAAAACAAACAAACTTCATCCATTTCTTTTCCCTCCCCCATTTCCAGATGCTCAGTGTGTCAACCGTGCATGGTGCGTTTCACTCTTGACTGAGTACAGTGAGATTGCTAATCAGGATTACTTGAGTCAGTCAACACTGATTTCAATAAAAAGACAAAAAAATTATCATAAATATAGAGAAAGTGCTGGCGGCGGTGACAGGTGATTAAAATCTCATTCACTCGGAATCAGGCTGACTCGTGGACGGGCGGGGGTTGGCCAATCCGCTGCGCTGATCGCTATCTGCCGTTCCACGCGTCTCCGATCACACGCAATCACACGCATGCAAACACACACACGCACACACCAATTCAAAATCCTTGTAGATTTACAAACAACAAGACCTGCAGGGACGGACCTCTTGAAAAAGAGGTTTTCAAACAACGGCTCTCGAGAGCCGAGCCCAGGAGCAAGCAGGAGCTGACGTGCCCCTTGAAGCAGCTGAATTGCGTGAGTGCCATGCAGGGGACAGGGAGGAGCCACAGGCCAGTCCTGGAAGGAACACTGACATCTCAGACCCCCGGGGGACACTCAGACACTCCAGGCTCATGCCTGCGTTCCCACCATTGTAGCCACATCTCCCACCACAAGGGTGGGAAATGGACCTGAAACCTCAGAAGGCCTGGCCCAGTGGACCCTGAGGGAGCCCCCACAAGTCTCTGCAGGCTGAATTTGACTGAGAGGACAGGAGACCCCTCTTGTGTGTCTTTAAGACCCCAAAGCCAGTCCTTACTAGGTTGCCTCTCCTGACGTCACCAGCCAGACCCCAATGGGCACATCGTGCCCTCCGGTGGGGCCAGAGAAGGCCAGGGTGTAGACAGCGGGCCAGAGCCTGCCACCCCAAAGGGCAGGTGGGCACCGCCACCCCACCCTCCTTCCAGAGAGCCTAGCCTGACCCTGGCACTGACTCCCGGGGTCAGGAGCCCTCTGAGGATCTTCTATCCCGCAGGTCAGCACCTACCTGTCCAACCCCGCCTTCCCTCCCTCACCCCGGCCACACCTCCTCACTCTCTCCCACTTCCCCTCCCAGAGTTTCATCGTTCCAGAAAGAACCATCCTGCTGACGCAGACTCCGGTGCTCTGCTCCGTGACTTGGAGGGCGGGGGTGTCAGACTCAACAAACAAAAGTGTGGGACATCCACCTAAAGGTGGATGGCAGATCAACAATGACTGCTGTTTTGCTGGAGTCCCTGGGTGGCAAAAACAACAAAGCACCTCAGCTGCCAACAGGAAGGCTGGTCGTCCCCAGCCACTCAGAGGGGCCTTGGAACACAGGGGATCTGCTAGAAAGCTCCCAGCCCTGGACACGCCATGGAGCAGTCCTCCTCTGCACACAGGGTGTCATCGTGAGTTGGAATGGCAACTGGTGTTTGTTTTTTTTAATTACTGTGGTTCAAGTACATCCCATGCAGCGGCTCTCACACTCTCAGGCCAAGACATCATTCATTGCTTAACTGAAATTCACATCCACTGGGCGTCCTTGGTCTGTCTGGAAACCTTAGTCCTCAGGGCCTGGCACCTCCTCTCTCTCCATCATCAGCTTCACCCCCAACACCATGTACTGAAGGCCCCTGACCCTGCCCCCCGTCACCCTGTACTGAGGACTGCTTACTGTGTCCCCCCAACACCCTGGACTGAAGGCCATTCACCATCTCCCCAACATCCTGTGCTGAAGGAAGGACCCTTCTCCTCTCCTCCTGGAAATGCCCCCATCCTTCAGGACCCCCAGGAGCCAGCTCAGTCCTCCAAGCCTCCCGAGACTCCAAGCCAACCCCAGGTGACAGTTGCCCCCTCTATCTCAGCCATCACAGGCTGCTTGGGAGCAGGGGCCACTGTGCCGGCCTGCCTTCCCACCAGAGGCTGTAACCGAGGCCTTGGCTCTGCAGGCCGCCTTTCCCTCAGGAGACACTGGAGCCCAGGGCCCTGCCTCCATCCCTGTCACCACAGCGAGGGTGTGAGGGATTTACTCTGGGTAATTGTTTGATATTGCCTCATTTGCATACTATTAAGGGACAGGCTTGGTGGCGGGCTGGGAGTTTCTGAGTTCCCTCCTGCTCACTCCCCTTCACTTCCTGCCAATTTCCAGCCATTCCCACACGCTCGCTCTTCCTGCTCCCTCTTCCTGCTCCTGGTAGGAAGAGGAGAATCCCAGAGAAGGTGAATAAAAGCTGCTGGTTTGATAGACATTGAAGAAACCCGAATGCATTACCGATGCAGAGTTGGGCCTCTGGAACCCTCCAGAACCTCCTGGAACCCTCTAGAAGCCCAGTCATGTAATATGCATCAGAAGGAAGACAGTCAGGCCTTCGGCGACCTACCTGGGGCCACAGAACCTGGCACCATCCTCCTGGGGAGCCCAGGCAGATGCAGGCAGAAGGATGCAGGGAGGTGTCACAGTCCCATCCCTCCTGTCTATGTGGCAGTGTAGCCCAGCGCTCAAGTCCAGTACCCCAGCAGTGTCAGGGCCCCCACCTGCCCTGGTGGGAGGGAGGACCATATGTTATCCCAGGCACAAGCGAGCACTCTGTCCACTCCACAAACTCCAGGGTACAGCAGAGGAGACGCCTGCCATCTGTGGCTCCAGAACTGGCCAGGCAGCTCACGCCATGGCACGGAGCACCCTGAGCCAGGTGCCACCCGCAGGAGCCAGGCGCAGCATGGGGTGCCTACCGAATCGGGACTTGGCACCATTCCCTCCAGGGCCCCACAGAGCAGGGTGTCCCCTCACTGGCATTAGGGAGCCCCCACCCGTGACTCCCACTGAGCGCCACTATGTGGGAAGACATAGGCTCCATTGCTTGGAGCAAAGGTGGGTAGACAAATTCAGCCGAGGTCAGGGTAGGTGCCTGGGGGCCCAGAGCTCCCCGGAGCACCAGCATCTCCTCCTCCACCCTCTTAGGAGAAGGGGGCACTTTGGGAAGTACCAATGCCGCTTGTGCCCAGGGCAGACACCCACCCTCACGACGACTACGAGGAAGACACCAGTACAGAACTATAATTATGTCAGGGTCTTGGCACTGCGGTTGTTACCTAGTTGATTCAGACTCACGGCAACAAAAGCCACTGCAAACTCTCGAACCCCTGGACAGCACAGCATCCCCAGAAGGGTCTCTTCTCTGGGCTTAGGGCAAGGCTTCGGGAGTCAGAGAGGGGAGCCCATCCAGGTTCACCTGCAGCCACCAGCTGGCGCCAGGACGGGACCCTGCCCTGCCCACCACTGCCCACCTGTACCCCAGCTTGGACACCTCCCCCAGGTGCAGAAGGGTGGTTCTTGGTGACAGTGTCGCTAGCTGGGGGCACTGAGCAGTCAGAGTTGGAGCGGCCCAAGGACCTCCAGGAGACGGGCCCAGGGGGCAGGCTACGGGCCCAGGGGGCAGGCTAAGTCCGAGGGGGACCTGCTCTAACCACACGTCCTGTGTAGGCTGCTCCCCACTTCCCTGAAAGGTTTCTTTGCTCACGTGGGTTTCCCCACGGTTTCCTTTGTGTCTGGAGTATCACAGAATTCAGTTTAAAGGCAAGAATCTGAGCCATGCCCAGTGTCCTTAGAGCAGACGTCAGCAGGACACAGATGCCCAGTGTAGCATCAGTGCGTAGCGGGGACCTCAGCCAGGAGCTGGTGAAGGCACTGACATGGGACAGTGCGCCCAGGAGCAGCCTGGGCCTCACCTCAGACAGTCAACACGGGACCATGTCACCTGGGGTAACCTCTGCGTGCACAGTGGGGTCCCTGCAGGCAGGGTGAGCATCCTGGGTGCTCACGGTGCAGAGCAGTTCCATGCAGTGTGTGCAGATGGCAGGACAGCTTAGATGGCAGCCATCTGAAAGATGGAGCATTGGGCAATGGAGGAGCCCCCACACTGGGGAGGCTGAGAAGGGGACCCCCAAGAACCGCAAGGACCCAGGACCAGCAGCACCTGCCGCCAACAGGTGACAGAAAGCAAAGCCAACAAGGAGACCTGTCCCATCTCCCAGTCTCATGGTGCACCAGCCTGACTCATTCCTCTGCTGCCCCTGGAGCTCCGTGGGCCCCGTCCATCTGCCCGCACACACTGGTTCATGCATGTGAGCAAGAATCCCAGGCTCCCAAGAGCCCAGCCTGACACCCTTACAGGGTCCTCAGAAGAAGAAAGACCACCCTGCTGCCCACAACCAGGTCCTGAGGCCAGCACAGTGTGGCCAATAGAGGCTACACGAGGGATGTCCAATGTCACTTGGGCCTCACTCCTGCTAGCCCACCACCATACATGACGATTCTCAAGGAGTTCCCACAGAAAACTCCTCATTCCAGCATCTCTTAACACTTTATCCTCCAGAAAGATGAAACATCACGAAACACCCTTTTATTTCCCTGAGTAAAGTGGTTTTCTCTTATGTAGGCTTATGGGTAAATTTTAAAAGAAACATATTAGTCAAACCACTGGGAAGGTTCCAAGCTATCTTCTGCCCAGGGTGTCTACATTACTGACATCATTGGGCCCCATGGCCACACAACTGTAAGGAGGCCCAGCTTCCCCAGAGTAACCCAGGAAGCATTGTTCTCCATCCTCGGGTGAGCTTTCTACTGGGGGCTTCCAGAGTGCCTCCAGGGACTGCAGGGCCCCTCTAGAAAATAGCCTGTGTCTCATTCTAGCACAAAAACCAGAGTTTCTTAGAGGCTCATGGATGAAAGGATAAATAACTATTTGTCTACAGACGACACAAATAGATCCAAGCAGGATACAATGGTACACTAGGTACAGGCCTCCATCTTCACCAATGATCTTCCTAAGAGAAAAACCCAGTGAGGCAAGGATGCTCCTGGAAGCCGGAGTCCTGTCCTATGATCTCAGCAATAAACACCTTTGAACAATGAGGGGAGAGCAAGGCAACTGTTATCTAGGGTCTTCATGGCTCATAGAGCCAACCCAGGAAACAGGGAGGGCAGAACCAGAAGAACCCCCCAGGGAGCTCCTGGATCCCACCATCCAGAAGAAGCAGTTCACAGAAGGAGGCAGATAGTATCTGATAACTCAATTATCCCACCTCCACCTTTTCAAAGTCTCCCAGAACCTCTGGTCTGTCCCAAACCAACATGGTGTCCTTGTGTCTTTCCTCTTCAGATGAAATGCCAAAGCCACTCCACTGCACAGGGTAACTCTTGAACCACAAGGTCATTGTTTCTTTGTTTTTTTTCTCATCCCCCCCCACCCACCCCAGAAGGCACATGGTATCTGTGCATGACTCACATCAGGGCTGTGGCCCAGAGGGACTTAGAAAGGCAGAGACGGAGAAACAGCAAGGTGATTCCGCTGCCAATTCTCTCAGTTTCCTTCTCTGCCCTCCACTCTCCCCTGGCCCTGCCCGAAGGACCTCCCATCACTTCATAAGTGACACACAACACACTGACTGCCTAAATTTGGAAAGAGTATTATGATCTCAGTATACACAAACAACTCTAGACTCCATCAAAAATAAAATCAGCCAACAATTTCATTAAGAATTTTCATCATACATGAGGAGAGTAGACAGAGTTGCAGAAAGGCACTACTCAGGGTTTTCTGTGGAAAACTGGTTTGGATTTCAGTTTATCACAATGAAAAAAAAGAAGTTTTTTAATTTTTTTCACCCTACAGAGTAGTAGGGACAGGCGTCCGGGAAACATAGTTTCAGCGCACATTGAGACCAGTTGGCATGATTAATTTTTTTTCTAAGAAATTGTTCCCATATTGTGTGTTGCACCTGGGGTCTTAAAAGCTAGCAAGCTGCCATCTAAGGAAAATCAACTGGTCCCAACCTAGCTGCAGCAGATGAAAACCAAGAACTTCAAAGACATGAGGAAAATATGAGCCCAGGAGACAGAAGGACCCATATGATTGGGAGACTGTATCCACATGAGACCAGAAGAACTAGATGGTGCCCAGCCACCACCAAAGACTGCCTTGACAGGCAACCCAAGATAAGAGTACCTGACAAAGCACTAGCAAAAGGGATGTACAGACCCAGAACTCTATTAAAAGACCAGACTTGATGGTCTGACATCCTGGAGAGTTCTCTGAAAACACAGCGCCTGGACTCGCTGCTAGCCCCAAGGTGAAATCAGTGCTGAAGCCAGCTCTTCAGTCAAATATTGGACTGGACTACAGGACATAGAGTGATACAGGTGGAGTGTGTACTTCATACCTGAATATACATATGAGGCTGTCCAACTGATACCCCTCTAGAGGGGAGTCGGGAGCATGGAGAGGAGGGGACAGGTGCTGGTTGAGTGGATACCAGAAGCACAGCGTGGAAAGAAGGAGTCAACGAGACAGACGGCCACAGCGGCTGTAAGAACAGGCTCGAGGTTGATGACAACTGTGAGGGCAGTGCGGGACCGGGCAGGGTTTGGGTCTGTCCACGGTGTCACCAGGGGCCAGAACCGACTGGACAGCACCTGCCAGCAATATTCATCGGGTGCTGGGGGAGAACACTCACTCCCCGGAGTTCACCGGCCAGCTGCAGCCTTCATTAAAACATAGGTTTTTGTTTGCTTTTCTGCTTTTCTGCTTTTCAGAGCTCTGGGTTTATTTTTCTGTTTGTTTTTGCCAAATTTGGTGCAATAGTTCAAGGGAGACTCTGACGAGAGCCCACAGCTTTGTTGCCATATACACACATCATTCTAAAGATGTCTATGATATCATCGCATTACACCTCTTTGTTTCAACATACAGTGTCATCAGAAACCTCTGTCCACTTCCCATTGAGAAGTGGAATTACAATTCCCACACATGGCAGAGTTTTGAGGGTGTCAACAGTGATTTTCTGTCATGTGCATACTGATACGGGCTATGTCAGAATTACCTTACAGGTCAGGAGAACAGCACCCACTCTATAGCTGCACTCATAAGCAATATTGTAAAAGGTAGTCACGTGCCACATAATGTCCATTCAGGCAAAGTCCAACGGCACATGTGTCCGTGGTCCCACAGAGGCTGTAACAGAGGTCAGAACCCTCGACTGGATAACAGGATGTAGTACCCACACTGTTATTAACTCAAAGACCGATAGGATGGCTTACACGGCAGCCAGTTCTCAAGTACAAGTTCTCTGTTAAGTCTGACATAACCAGAGACTGCCTGAACACTATCAGGTGTTCATACAATGTGCAAATCACACAACGTCCTATTTCACAGAATGCATCCTAGACGTTAAGTGATCCATGACTGCACAGGTTCCCTGTGACGATGACGGCACCTGTGGCCCTGGCCTGGAGGAGGCCGGTGCCCACTGGCTGACACTCTCCTCTACAGACCTAACATCTTTAGCGACTCTCCTTTTCTAGGGAGGCTCTCAGCTGGTCTCTGTTCTGAGCACAGAGTTCTGAAGATCCACCAGTCCAACACATCACAGCAGCACACACGTGCAGATACTCGTGTTCATCAGACAGTGCAGAGACTTGCGGTTGAGTGTCACCAGCTACTCACGTGCCGCTCCATCAACAGAGCCCCGGCCACTGTGTCCACTAGAGGAATGGCGCACACCCCCGTTGGCCCGCTCCCGTGCCGTCCTGGCCTCCTCCTGGTCCGTCTCTGACCCTGCCCTGCAAGAGTGCCGTCACAAAACCCTCCCACATCTCAAGGAAGCCAGGAGATGCGGTTTGCCCAGGTCATGCTGAGAGTTCAAACTGGGAGCCCTCCAGGCTACCCAAGTGAGCTCTCAGGGCCTCCCTGGAGCTGTTGAGGGCTAGACCCTCAGAGCCCACCACAGTGCATGGCAGCTGAGGGTGGAAGAATGGATGGAACCTGACGACCCGAGTGCAAACCCCACTTGTGTCCCTTCTCACCCAGGTGACCTCAAGCAAGCATCTTTGTTTGCCCAAATCTGGGGGCTTTACAGTCTTATGATGTGACTCAGATTGCTGGAGACTGCAGCAAGCCAGATCTTGTGAGGAGGCTGGCGTTTTCTAAGCATTAGGTGATGCTAGGTGCAGTTGCTGCCGTTTCTGTGGCTGTCACTGTCACTACGACGGGGCTTCCAGTGCTTGAGCGGCTGCCCCCATGGCACTCGAAGTGGTGGGGGCAGGGAGGGCAGTGACACAGGGAGTCTCCCCCCTCCTTCTTCTGATGCCCCAGAGGGTCTCATGGCCCGCCCCCCACCCAAGGGGTGGCTCAAAAGGCTGGAGCAGAGCCTGCGGGCCATGGGGCTGACTCCACTTGGGGTGACGCCTGACTCCAGAAAGCCATCACTGAAATGATCTCTGGTGCCCAGCCCTCATTCTTCCCCAGCCAGAGGTGGTCCCAAAAAGCTGCATTAGACAGACTTCGACGGCATAACCTAGGAGGGCCTGGGTCCTCACCCTCACAGGACTTAGAATTTCCCGGGTCACAGGTACAGGTCAGAGGAAGAGCAGATGCTCCCTGGAATGTCCCGGAAACATGGCCACAAAGCCAGGGAAAACATGGGCTGCTTTAAAAACCAGGAGGGTCACTGTGAGTCAGAATCTACTGGAGTTTGGGCTTGGGGGCTTCACTGGGGAGGGTGGTACAAGATCGGTAGCCTCCCAATCTATACTTTTTTGAGGGGCGGAAGATACCCGTGCCTGGGTTAGCAAGACTCGGCCAGATGGACTTACAAGAAGCAGATGATTCGCACCAGGTTGGAGCTGCAGTCGTGCACAGGGCACGTAAGTGCGGGCACGCAGGCACGGGGTACGCAGGCATGGGGCACGCAGGCATCGGAGGTAAGGACGGGGGCTCTTGCTCCCCCTGGGTCCCCGGACTGGAGCTGCCCCACGCTGAGGCCCCCAGAGGAGGCCCTGCCACCCTTCCTGAGGCCCGGCACTGCCTCGAGGACTGTGCTGAGCCTGAGCACAGAGCAGAGGTGTGGACAAGGGAGCCACAGGGCCGCAGCGTCGGGGGCCCTCAGGAGGCAGAGTGGACACGGGCCTCGAGGGCCCCAGATCAGGAGGAAGGCCTTCTGAGCAGAGAGGTGTGGCGCCTCTGATGCTGTCACCTGGGCAGTCAGTGAGGAGTAAGGAAGGGGGCAGGACAGACGGACAGGGTGGGGCTCCAGAAGGAGGTCACAGACACCCTGCAAGGCATGTGGTCCAGGTGACAGGGTCAGCCTGCCCTCCATCAGGACGTCTCTCAGTGGCGTGTTGTGAGGGAGCAGGACAGGCACAGAGGCACCAACAAGTGACTTGCAGGTGACAAAATTAAAATGGCAAGAGAGCTGGGTTATACCTGGGGCCAAGTGGACCCCAGGCCAACCCATCAACCACAAGGCAGGCGGGGAGCAGAAGGGACCAGTGGGGACAAGCCCCGCAGGACTAGGCCTGACCGAGGGAGGAGGCAGTGTGTCCAGGGTCTCAGAGCCCCCGGCCACCGACTGTGAGAGAAATCACACTGATGTCGTAAGTCCAGCCCGCTCTGCCCTACGCAGGCTCGCCGGCCTCCCCGGGCCTCAGCCTGCTGCGCAGGCCCCACGCACACGGTTGTTTCCATTGACAACTTTCAGGAAGATTAAACACTGAGGTTGTATCCTGGGGACACATGTCATTTGCGGATGTGGAGGGACTTCAGAACATCTCTGGTGGGCAAAGGCCAGCTGGCGGTCCAGGACCGCTCTCCAGCCCGAGGACTCTCTTTCCCAGAGTGCCTGGCGGTACCGACCGTTAACATGCTTGGCTGCTAACCAAAACGCCGAAGATTTAAGTCCAGCCAGAGGCACCTTCGAGGAAAGGCTTGGCAACCTGCTTCCAAAACTCAGCCACTGGGAACTCTAGGAAGTCCAGTCAACTCTGACGCCTGCGGGCTCACCGTGGTTACTGGCTAGCTCCTTCCCAGACGTCAATGTAAGATGCACAGACAGAGGTCGCCCAAGCAAACAACAGCCCCAAACCAAACATGGTGTTCCATACTGACTTCAGGGGGGGAAAATTACTTAGTTAGATAAACGCCAACGAAAACAAAAACCCACCAAGCCTGTCAGCCGGTGTTCGCAGCAGTGTTATTCCCCAAGGCCAAAAGGCAGAACCACTGCCAGTGGCTAAACAACAGATGGACAAAGTGTGGTCTATCCACACATTGGAATAGTAAACCCAAACCCACTGACCGTTGACAGTGACCCCACAGGACAGAGGAGAACTGCCCCACAGAGCTTCCAGGGAGCACTTGGTGGATTCAGACTGCCGACCTTTAGTTCAGCAGCCAAAGGTCTTCACCGCGGCACCGCTGGGCCTCCAGAGTGGAATATTATTCAGCCCTAAAGAGGAACAAAGTCCAAACACCTGCTGTGAACTGGATGAACCCTGAAAACACTGTGCTAAGTGACATAAGCCAGACCCTAGGGGACAAACGCTGCAAGGTGGCACTCAGATGGAGTTCCTAGAACAGGCAAGCACGGACAGGCAGAAAGCTGACAAGCAGCTGCTGTGGGTCTGAGGGAGGAGGCAACGAACAGTCACCACTTCATGGGTAGAGTTTCTGTTTCAGGTGCTTTGAACATTTTGGCAATAAACAGTGAGGATGGTTGGGGAAAAAAATAAAAATAATGAGTCATTTGTACTGAGATAAAAGCAAGTTAAACTGTGGTTTAAAAATCAAACTACTGCTACCTCCACTTGCCCAGAGCTCCCAGCTACTGCACACTGGAGAAAATGTTCCAGAAGCCGAGGGACAGCTACGGTAGCCCAGGCCACTGGAACCGCCAGGCTTAACTTGATAGGCAAAGCAGATAATTCAGGCCCCAGAGGAAATTTGGGGAGACCGAGATCTACTTCCTCCAGGCAAGTAGCATTTCAGAGGAGGCATCCTGGCTTTGTAAAGCATGTAATGATCTCACTTATTTCTTCTAAATAACACTCGCCTGTGTGCACGTCAACTGACTACATTTGAATAGCTCACCACTAAGATCTTATTTTTGAACGGGAAAGACGGAAAGGTGCATCAAAATATTTACAACTGATTTTAAAAGACCAAAACAGACACACTTCCCCCGACACTTTAAACTAGCGAGATGCGGGGACAAAATGTTGTGTGTGGGGCCCTCAGAGACAGCTGCTTGTTTTTGACCCTGGGTGTGCCTCAGATGCCAGGCCACACACTGACATTAATTCGGTGGGCCTTGAGTAAGATTCGGCCTCCTTTAAAGCACTTGCTTATTTACTGTTTACTAATGAGTGTTTTCCTCTGGATTTTGAAAGAAAAGAGGTGGGTCCGACAGATCTCTGCCCTCCATCCTAAACGTCTCTGCCTGAGTGACAGAAAGTGACTGGTAACCTCCACTTGCTTCTGAAAAAGCCACCTATTTCTTCTGCACAAACAAGGGCAGGCAGGCTGCTGAGCCAGGCAGCGGATCGCCATTATGGCTGCGCTTGACCCCGCGTTCCCAGTTGGAAAGGATTCTGGCGGCTTTCCACAGACAAATAAACAGCCAATACTTACAGGGGACAGCCTTGTAGAACTGATTCCTTAATCAACAGCTAAGGAAGCAAATTGGATTTGCCCCATCACCAAAAAAAAAAAAAAAAATTAATTCCAGACTGCCTTTATTGTCTTAAGTACAAGAAGGTTGTCTTAGAGGCTTGGCTAGCTAATTTCATTTTAGAAGTATCTCTAAAATTTGGCATCCCTTGGGACTTGTGGTTTTCTCCATCATTCTCTAACTGTAAACTTCTGGATATTGGCGATCGGGTAATTTCTTTCAGCTGGATCAGGCCCCCAAACACCTGGATGCAAAGAATGAGCCTGACACACTGCCAGGAGCCAGCAGCCAGGCTTGGGCACCAGACCATCTCCAAGGAGCAGAAGAAAAGCCGCAGTTTGCAAGCCTTCTGTGACTTATTTGCCTTGATGCCTGCCTCCCATTGCTGGATTAACTAAAGTCACTGTAGGACCTCTTCCTACAGGTTGTACCTACACTAGCAAACAAAAATAGAAGAGAAAAAAAAACAGAGAATCCAAAATGCTCTGGGTTTGATGCGTCAGCTGTTTCTCTGTCCTGAACCCTTTTGGACCCATACGTCCTGCGGTGCCCAAGGTGGAAGCTGGCCTTTGCGCCCAGGACAGGCAACTGCCAGCAAAGCCCCATGCAGCCCCAGCCAGCAGCACGTGAGGCACGAGGGTCTTCCTGGGTAAAAGCTTCCCCCCAATTTTCCCACCACATGTCATTTCTGCTTGATGAAAATCTCATCTCTGGCGTTGTCTTATTATCTCCTTTATGTTTTAATCCATTTTTTCTGCTGTGAGAAAAGAAAACTATCGCTCTCCCTATAATCAAGTTATTCCTGTAAAATCCTAAATAAAACGAGAATTTTATTAAAGATATTCATCTTATCCAACAAGAATAAAATCAATTTGCACTGCCAGTCTGGTGTCCAGTGACAGTAACACCCACGTCTATCATCTCTCTGCAGGCCGTGCCATCTCTCTCCCTGATTGGTCCACAAGGAACAGCGTTCCTCTGCCCTTCCTGCCAAACACTGGCCCGGTGGCTGGACAGGAGGAGAGCGTTTTTATTGTTAATCAATGCCAATCAATTCTGAGCCTTGATGTTAAATAGAGATCAATACCAGTGGCTGCAGATGAGATCAGATTTCAGCTGGGGAGCAAGCCTGCAGAAGTTTTTGATCATGAGGTAAATCAAGACCTGGAACATAAGTCAGGTGAATTAATACAGGCTGTGCGGGACCTCTTTGCCACTGAACCAGCACAAGGAAATTTCCGTCATATTTCATTATCGCTCTTAGGGCGAGCTGAAGGCAGCGTTTGGGGAGCGTTTTCATAGCGGAGGCCCAAGTGCGCCTCACACCGCGCGGTGATCCCGGCTGCTTCTGCAGCCTGCCGGTCCACCGAGTATAGTTATACGTATGCCCCATGAATCTCATTTTATGCGATTAAGATCCATAAAAATTCAATAGCTTTCCTTCTGCAATTCACATTTTACCTGGTGAAATATCATAAGAATTTCATTATCTTTGCAGCTGTTGCCTAGGATCAAGCAAAGGTTATTATCCTCTTCGAAAACACTATAGAATATGTACGAAAATGTCAGGAGAACTGGGCATTTAAAGCTTGATTTTTTAAAAGAAAAACACCGTCTGAAGTTTAGAATAAACTGCATTTGACATTTATGTACCATGATGCATTTCTCGGTAAACTGATTTGGCAAGGAGATTCCTTGATTTCAACTCTGAGACTGGCTTGTCAAAGGCAAGGGAAGATGGGGGGGCGGGGGAAGGGGGGCGAGGAAGGCGGGAGTGGGGTGGGAGAGGAGGGGACCAGGAGGAGGCGGGGGCACAGTGAGGCAACCCAGCCACCCAAGCTCCTCTCCCCACTCCCTCCTGGATGGGATTTCTGAACTTGGCAGATGACCGTCCCAGAGAGGTAACTCCGGAGAACCTAACCGACGGCCACGCTTTAGTCCTGTGGGTCGTCCAGGCCCGCTCAGAGCATCTGAAGAAAAATGGCCAGCGAGAAGCAGGTGATTGATCAGAGAGCTCGGTAAATCAGGCGCGTTCGGCACAGTCCTCCGGCCGCCACCACTTGCGTTCCATCTATGATGATAA
Organism: Heterohyrax brucei; assembly: GCA_028571685.1. Classification (NCBI taxonomy): domain Eukaryota; kingdom Metazoa; phylum Chordata; class Mammalia; order Hyracoidea; family Procaviidae; genus Heterohyrax; species Heterohyrax brucei. Next base: position 3,129,413 of record CM053154.1, on the reverse strand, counting down.
ATTAGCATGAGATGGAACCTAATGAGTTTACTAAACATTTGGGATTTGTGCTAATAAACTAGCTGGCTGTGAACTCGCAGAAACGATGAGCAATCCCGGCGCTCCTTCTTATCTCTGGAACATGACAGTTAAACCACGCTCCCGATCTGCGATCAATTCATCATCCGACACCATTGTACATTCTTCACAAAAAGATAATTACTGCTTCCCTGGATCAGAACACTCATATTTCCTTGGAATTGCAGGTCTTGATAGCAAGACTGTCACCACTCCCTTCGAGCCCCACTGTACAGCTCTATTTATGATCATTATTTTCACCTAAACAAGCCTTTTTCCTCCACTTGGTAATGAAAGCCGCTACAATGAGAAGGGGACAGTTAAGACACTGCTTCCTCGGCGGAGTGCTTTCACGTTTAGTGGAGGCCGCTGACAAATATTTTATTCAGGGCATTAGCCAAAGTTTCCACTCGTTAGAGGACAGTACCACCATTTCCTTCAAAAAAATTGTTATTATTATTATAATCCTGTTCCCGACTCACTGTGCTAAAAGCAGAAAAAGAGAGAAACGCAAGGAACACAAGAGAGAATAAGTCAAAACACGATTAAAAAGACCAGAGCGGTCAGGGCGTCTCATGTCCTGGCTTCCCTGCCCTCCCGTATGCTGAGGCTCAGCCGGCCTGTGCACAGATCAGCCTGGTCGACTGGTCAACTCTGTGTGACCCCCAGCACACGCCATAAATTACCATCACACACAACTCCGAAACAATGGAAATTAGTTACTGCTCGCAGTCTAATAAGTGGGAACAAATGTGTTTGGGGCTGGAGTGGGGTTCTGGATGCTCTAATTGCTGAGGGTAATTACAAAGGGGCTTAGGAAACATGACAGATACCCCTCGCCCAGCAAATACACTTTCCACCGTGGACTTGGAAGGACCACATCATTCTTTTTCTCATAAAGTTCAAAGGTACTTAGACGCCTTACCATACTTAAGATCATGTAGGAAACAAACACTTTCAAAGCTTAAAAGCATGTCTATGCATCATGCTGCTGGGAACCAAAGCAAGTCTATTTTGAGTCTGTTGCTTTCTCTCAGAGTGTCGTTGGCTTGCTGTAGCCTGTGACACGCCTCACATCCAGGCCAAAGCACTGGTAACCAGCAGGAATGAGCACATGAGTCTTCTGTGGAGACGTGGGGCCCATCGGGGTCTGCTGGTGAGGTGCACAGAGGCACACCTATGCAGAAGGACCTAATTCATTTATTTGTTCAAGTAACGGTCTTTGGGGAAAGTGTTCTTATATTTAGAACATGCTTGTCAAATCTAATAAATGATGGCTATTGCCATTTTTCCCCCAGAAACCACTTTCCCAGCCCCTTGCTACCTTTCCCTGGGGCCCAGGCCAGCCAAGGACCAGTGGTCAGCCCTTGTCTCCTTAACTGATGGCTGCAGCCCCGCGGCCACATCAGGCCAGTGACCCTGGACAGTGGGGACAAGCACCCGGTCCCATCCAATCCCTCACTTGTGTCCCAACCCAATCTTCCCATGTCAGAGGACAAATTGCTTCATTCAAAAAATGGAAATGGCTGGGGAGGCTCCCATGTGGTGTCTCCAACACCCAAACCTCAGGAAAGGCCCAGCCAAGGAGGCCGGAGACCACCGCACCCTGCCCCCTGGCCTGATTTACAAACCCTTCCTAATGCGAAACAAACGCTGCAGGTGTGAAGTCATACCCCGCCATACAAACCCCCACCCAGCCCGGCTGCCCACTAAAGGCCACAGGGAACTCTCAGCAGGTTTCACGTCCTGCTGTGCTGTCAGTGAGGGTTAAAGCGGGCCCAATGTCCAGTGTGGCAATTAGGAAAATTTGTAGTTTAATTCATTAAACCAAAAAAGGCCACATTTATGCCAGGGCGAGGCCAGGTTTGCCTTGTTGGCAACGTGACCTTCCTCCTTTGATGGCCTGTGCTCATCAAATACCCCAAAGTAGTGTCATTTAGGAAATAAACCAACAATGGCCAGTGAAACCAAACTGCATCCCTTAAATAAATTCATAGTAAAAAGTTGGTATGTTTTTACTTCTTGGCAAAGTGTCCAACAGACACGGCAGGGCAGGCCGACTCCCAGAAGCCACGAGAACCCCCACTTTCCCCCAGACATTCAAACACGTGCTGTCACCAGTCAGCACACAACAGAGGTATTCAACAACGAAACCCCAAGGTCTCCCAGACACCCTGGAGGAAAAAGGAGTTGAAATCGAAGTCCCGTCCTACAGGGTGGCAGCGAGCTGGCATGGGTTCCGTGGCAACGGCTGCTTGGGTTTTTATCAGAGCATCCTGGGATCCAGACTAAATGTGGGACAAGAAAAGGCTGGGGAGGGACCATCTGAGGGAGGGGAGTTGGTGGCATGGCCCCAAAGCCCCGAACCGTGGTCACTGGTCCCTGGCACCCATGTGCTTTTCCCCCCTCCCTCGTCAGATGCTGTCCGCCAAGCAGAAAGATGGTTCTTATCAGGGCACCTTGGAAAGGACATCAGCCCTAACTGTGGCCCCTGACAGCCACAACCTTAAATTGAAAGGGCTCAGAAAACATAGGGAATCTGGGAAGGAGTCCTTCTTCCACGAGAAGTGGGAGCCAGGCCTGCTCCCCACAGCCCAACCCGAGGAACCAAGCCCACTTTGCTGGGCGGTGTTTGAGATTCAAGGCCATGCTTGAGGGACCTACTCCAACTGGCAGGACTTTTCGGAGGGGGGCTCCCCCCCCGGGCCTCCTGCCCGCCCCACATGGGCACCCCGCAGCCCGCCGCAGCCGTAACCCAATCCCACACTCTTGCTACACATGTCACCTTCAGGCAGCTCAGACCTGCGCTCTGCAACCCGCAAGAACCCGCAACACCCAGGTCGGCCACCTCATACAGTCTTTCCATTTCAATGAACACTTACATAAAAGGGGAGGCTGGCCGTTCTGTATGAAACCATTGTTGGGATCGTGGCTCACAGGGCTAGCCTGAACAGTCAGGGCTGATGTTTCTCCTCCTTTGTAAATTCTGCATCACAAGGTCAAATATGTGGAAGGCAGTGTCCGCTGCCAAACTTGTGTTGTGTTTGGGGCTTTCCAGCATGGCACCCTGCCCCTACTGCTCTCTGGGAAAAGGAGGGCTGGGAGAGCGGGGGAGGAGGGCGGCTGGGCCGCTGGGGGGAGGCAGGGGCGGCGGCTGGAGCTGCCTGTCTGGCCGCTGCTGCCTCCCCAGATGTGCAAGCAGAGACACTCTGGAGCCGACCCCTTCCGTTAGCGGGGCCCGGGCTCTGCGTCCCGCGTGCCCCTGCCTTTCCGCACATGTTAAACTCATTTCCTAGTGGACGGCGGGGACATGCAGAGCTACCCTCTCGGCTGCTTCCAGCCGCGGCCGCGGCCAGCCCCAGGCCTGCCGGCCAGCCCACAGACGCAAACACTGAAGGGCTCCTGGCTGAGGCGCTGGCAGGCCGGCACGGGGAGAAGGGCTGGCTGCTGGTCTGTGTCTCCGGAGCAAGGGCAGGAGAACTGCACACATGGCTAGTGGAAGAGTGCGCCTGGCCACCCCTCCAGGGGGTTCGCCCTGTGATTCGCCCACGTGGGGTGTTTCTATTGCGACCTGTAGTACGAGCTAGTTTCGGAAAAATAGTTTCAAAAGCCGTTTTCTCGAGTTTCCACAATTCAGTGGACGCCGGTTACCCCAGAGTCCGAGATGCCTGTGAAATGCAACAACAAATCAACCAAAAAAGACCTTTAACCCATAAAATTCCTCTGCTTATTTTTCTAACTCACAGCCCTATTTTTATTTTAAAGCATTAATAATACCAGCGTAACGTCTCCTCATATCGAGTTTTGACCACAAACATTTTGGGGAGATCGGCTATTAAGATAAACAAACGAAGGGGCTGGTGTTCGGGTGAGCCCAGCGCTGAGTGAATGGTTTTCATTTTCTCCGAGTGTAAGCTCTGGAAGCTTTGCCAACTGCAGGTTAAGCTCCTGAGTTTTCACTTCCTGCACCTCTGCTTGTCAATCACTGCCTGGCATCTGCTTCGACAATTTCCATCATTAGAGCCTGGGATTTTTATCTCCTCCAACACGGCTCCCCTTGCCGCCGTGAGTTTGAATTCTGGTAAATTATTCACCATCTTGGAAAAGTAAGGGGACACAGCGACCCCCATGCGAGGCCCCTGGAGCCGGATCCCAGAGACCACTGCCCCTGGGCCTCGCCCCCTAAACACCCTGCTCCCCTCCGAGGCGGCGTCACTGGAAGGCCCCGGCCAGCGCCAATTATCTGCTGGTGCGCAGAGAGTAATTATTTGCTTCCTGTAAGCGTACGTAACAGAACCCCGCGTTTGGAAGGTTTTCCATAAGGTAATCCAATTCATCCCAGGCATCCTAACACAATTACAGGCCCTGGCAATATCTTTGCTTTTCACCTGATAAGGCTGCCGCAGAGGCGCATGGTTTGCGTCAATGTACCTCCCGGAGTATCGCTTCTGACAGCCAGCTCCAGCCCCTCCCCTCCGCCTTCTGCATTTTCATACTGGAGGCCGGGCTGCAGCACAGTGTACTTCTGGGAAGCCTCTGCACACAGCTCTGAGGCCTGGCTCCCTCGCAAGGAGAGGAGCATCAGAGTTGGTTCAGAGCCTTACAGAAGTCACTGCCGCGTGGGTCTCCTTCCCAAACCCGGACTTCCACTGGTCCGGTGCCTGAGTCCTCCCCCTGGCCAGGAGGCCATCAATCTGACGGGCCTCTAGCTCACTCACTCTGCTTCCGGGGCCTAGGCCAGAGCCGGGGCGTGGGGCCTGGAGGCTGCTGCACCTCATCCCCCGTCCCCAGCCCCACAGGCAGGGCAGGTGACCGCAGGAACCATGGCATCCTGTCCTGGAGGTGCACACGAGTGACAGCACGTGATGCCAGCCGCGTGGCCCCAGTGGTCCGGGGGAGGGAGAAGCCTGCAGCGTGGGGCCTGGGTCTTGCATCTCCCTGTCTGACACCTGAAAGCATTCCATTGTTCCTCAGGAACACAGCTCGACCTTCTCTGTTTATTTTCAGAAGTTTGTGAAAAATATTGTCAAGGATGAACTAGCAGGCTAAACTTTTTTCTCTCCCCACTGGCGTGCCCGTGAACACCACAGCCGGAACCCACAAAGCCAGAGCACTTGGTGCCAGCCCAAACCAGGCCCTTTGTCCCTGCGGCTTCATCGAAAGTGTGACTTCACATGGGGAGCTGTGGATCCCCCTCCACTCCGGCCCCAGTGTGCGAGCACAGACCTGGAACCAAAGGGCGTCTCAGAACGCACACTGGATTCCGAGAGGACTCATGGGTGGGAGGCCGGTTGGGCAATCATCACTTTCACATCTTTAAGAAAAGTGAGAAGGGAAAATTAACACCCAACTACACTGTTTTCACTGCACCGTGCAGACGAAATGACAAGTTGTCATTTAAGAAGTTAATAAACAGTCTCCGTTCTGCAGGTGATCCAAATGCTGCTGAATAGAAAACCGTGGATCCTTCAATGATGTGTAATTAAAATTATTTTTAAAATCCTCCTTGACAGGCCGTGGCTTAGCCAAAATGTAAATGGCATTAAAGAAGACAATGAATTTAATTTTATTTAATGTCCCTTTTTGCAGATCCTCATTTACATAGCATTTTTAACAAAAGCGTTGACCTTATAAACGCTGGCATTTGTACAGCTTCTGCCGCGTTGGATTTAATCACGCTCTCGCAAAGCCATGAGGGAGGACGCTCCGAGTCCTCTGCCTGGAGATGGAGTCGGAATAAAAACATTGGGACTGGTCAAATGTTTATCCTCCCCGCTTCTGAAAACAGCCTGACAAGAAGATGTAAGGGCTAGGGAATAGCCCGCTGCTGTTTGTGAGGCTTCGTAATAATCATACATAATCGTTTGGAAATATAGCTAATAAAAAATATAATGAGTGTTCAGCAAAATCGGCATTAGGCCCAAATTACATGATATTAATACTTGAACAGGTGCAGAAAGGCGCTTTAAATGAGGTAAATGAATAAAACGTCCCCAAGCACAACTGTGTATGCTGACAAAAAGTCAATCCCATGAATAATTCAGCGGGCAGGACCGCCAGCAAAGGGCGCCTCTCTCTGACCTTTGTGACAGGAAGTGAAAAGAAACACTGTTGACTGAAAAAAAAAAAGGAAGAAGAAAAAGACAATCTCCATCAGCCCCGGCTCTGTGGGTTCTGCCGTCGCTTTAAAGACGTAAACTTACAACGTGTAAATGGGTCTGCGTGGCGCCTCGGCGGGTCCAGGGGCATCGCGCGGGCCGGCGGCTGTCCCCCCCGCACGAGGGCAGACGGCAGACAATGGGAGGTTAAGTAAATAATATTTTTCTACAACCCAGTGTCAATTCTGTAGAAAAATCTGAGGTCAGCCGAAAAGTATTTTAAGAGCCCACAGGGTTGAAATTTTGTAACAGCTGTTAAATATGACAAAACTTTCCCCCCAAACTAAAGCTATTCCTAACTCTGTATGAAAGAAAATGGAATAAACAGATGTCTGGCCTCCTGACAGGAAAGGAGGACACACTTGGAATGGTAAGTCTCCCACACTCTACAGACTAATGCCAGGTTCACTGGGGAGGGCCACAGCCTGCTGCAGGCATGCCAGCGAGCAGGACGCCTGAGACGGTGCCATCTGGAACCGGCCCGCCAAGCACGCTGCCGGAGCTGCACACGGCCCGCCGCGGGCGGCCAGGGCCCGCCTGGACAGTCCCTGACCCTGCTCGAGCCACCTCAACCCCCAGTGCCCTCCCTCTGCAACAGTTGGACCTGCATCCCCGGGTCCACTCCAGTCGAGCCAAGCCAGGGGAGCATCGGGGTTACGGCTCCCCAGGGACTCTCAGAGGGTCCCCCTGAGCAGACAGGGATGGCACGAGGGGAAGACACAGCCCAAGTGTGGTTCGGGCTTTAGCAGCTTCGCCAGCATCCTGTAATCATTTACAGCCCTTGGAATGCACGGGGGAAACGGGAGAGATTTATCTGTTCGTGGTCGGGATAGCTGGACAATGGGTGTCCCTAATGAAGACCATCTGCTTTGGTGTTTTCCCAGAAAACATTATTCCACCAGTGAAAATGATACTCCCATCCTTTCCAGCAAAATCATAAAAATCCGTGTACATACGTATGCACATACACATGTGTGTGCAGGTATGTGTGTGCACACATGTGTACGTGTGTGCTTGCTGCAGGGCGTGTGCGCACACACACATACACGTGTGAGTAGACGTGCCTGTGTGGGTGTGTGCACACATACATACAGGTATGCACATGTGGGCACGTGCATGTATACACACATGGCATGGATGTGCATTCACACGTGTGTGTGTGCGTACACATGTACACACACCTGTGCATATACCTACACATTAAACCATTGCTGTGGAGTCATTTCCAACCCCGAGCGACCTTACGGGGCAGAGCAGAACTGCCTCCAGAGTGTTTCCTGGCTGAAATCGCCACGGAAGCAGGCAGCCACGCCTGTCTCCAGGGACTGGCTGACAGGCTCAAACCACAGACCTTTGGGTCAGGCCACCGAGTGCCTCACCGCTGCAACACCAGGGTCACCCACGTCTACACAGACGCACGCGCGCGCACACGCACAGACATGTGGGTGCACCGGGGCACACAGACACATGCCTGGACGTCGCCCCGTCTTTCTCTCGGCTCCCCAGGGGTCAGAACAACCACAGCAGACACTTGCTCTTGGATGCTGCTCTCCGCTGACCCTGCTCTCTACCACATGCTTTTTCCTGTACCTCACGGGTTGTTGTGTTATTTTAAATATACTGTAATATAATTAAATTCATAACCCTATAACAGACAGTTTCTCTAGCAATGTTTTATGAGGAAAAGCAAGAGTTGATGTCAGTGAAGGCTTCACAGTAAAGGGGGCTGTGATGCCCAACACCTCCCTTTCCCCCTCTGTTTTTGCACTGAAGGATCTTCTGTGTTGCTCACAAGTATTTAATTCTTCTGCAAGATAACGAAACTAAACTGGGTAATTAATTGATTCAAGGCGTCAGAGTCTATAGCATGTGATTATCCCACCAGTGCCCCAGGTCCCTTGTCCGCGCTCACAGCCAAGCAGCGTCACAACCTGCGGAAGAGGCGCGGAGTGGGAACGCACCAACAGGGCCCATTGATCTCAATTCAGGTTGGAATTATTGGTTTATATCCTCAGGACAAATATGTCTTATCTGGTCAGAACCTGCTAAACACATCCAAAGGCCAGAAGGAGCCGGCGGAGCACACTGTATATAATTCTTTTTTAAGCCAACTAACCAAGTGGTGCCATGGCGCACGGAGGCCTGTAAACAGACTCGCCAATTTGATGGGATGCTTTCTTCTGCAATACTCAAGAGGAAACACTGGCTAGCAACTCCACATAAGCAACTAATTTTAGGTGGTAACACACACCTCACACAAATAATCATTCTCATGAAATTGAAACACATCTCAATTGTGAAAGACTGCATTACCCCCCAGACTTTCTCCTCCTCCCGCGGGGATGTTTCCCTCTCTGAGTAACACAACTTGCCCTAGTGAACACGAAGCGGATTCTCTTTTCCCCCAGAAATCTGCCTTAAACTGGAGAGAGCACCAGAACACTGCAGCCATCTCACAAGGGTTTATAGCACAGAAAAATGTTAATAGTATTTTGTCATTATAAGGGACAGCTCTTACGAATGCTGAAAATGTTCTATTTGTCATGACATAAAGCCATCCTTACCTTAAAATCCCTAACATGGAAGGTGATTAAAATTCCTATAAAATTGTCATATCTTTGAATTGAGAAGCAGAGCAGATTTTTCATCAATAATTAAGACCTCCGGAGCATTTATGCTAGGCGTCAATGGGGCCTCCATCCTCCTTATTCAAATAAACATGGTAAACCCATTAACCAAATGTTTCCCGTTCTTCCCCTCCTCTTCTGTCTCCAGAATATCAAATGATAGCACACTTCTCCCAGGTAGCAGTGTCATAAGTCATCTCTAGCACACATTTTAATGAATCAAATATAATAGCATTCACTGAGATGACAATTAAAGAGAGCATTTCTGCATATCTGGGAAGATATTCCCCATCTCATGATTAAAAAAAAAAATGGAGTATCACAAGTTACTCAGTATCAGCAGTCCATAAACCATCAGAAGTGACCCAGATCCACAGTGGTTCTAAAGGGAGAGCACAGCGCCCACCACCTCAGTCACACCGACACTTCAACACGGTGGCACCCTACACCTCGAGGCTTACAAAGGACACAACCTTCCCAACTCACAAGCGTCACAAGTTGAAGACAGCTCAAGAAAGCCTCCCAGCCCTGAGCGTGGAGAAGCCCACAGGCGCCGCACCTCCACTCAGACAGGCTTCCCACAGACACTCACACCTTCCAAGCCCATCAAAAAATAAAAGAAATCCAGTCACAAGACAACAATCCGAGGCCGTGTGATTTCCACAACCAGAACCCTAAAGACAAATATAATCATATTGATTTTTGTAGTTTGAGTTCTATAAAGCGTTGAACTTGTTCTCAACTGCCTGAGTGACGGCCGCAACTGGTCAACCCGATGTGATTAGTAATCAGGGAGCTGCGCCTTCTGTGAGATACCGAGCATTCTCCACTAAGCAAACAGCGATTCCAGCTAGTTAAACATTAGCACTGCTCTCCACTGGAGGCGCATATTTCTTTAGGCTTAACTCATGGACTTTTCCGGGTTTAATTTTTCAGGCACTGGACAGCAAAGTTCATGATCAAAAGATAACTTTGTAATGAAAGCTGCTGAAATTCAACCCCTCTTCAAAACAGTCTAAACCTCTGCTTCACAAAACTGGTGTCATATGTACACGTCTAGTATTTATTCGATTTGGGTACCAATTTTGAAATCTGCAGTCAATCACACACTGGGCCTCTTGCTGCTCCCCATTGTTTGGAAGAAAGAAACCCTCCTTTCCCCCAGGTCACCAAAACCTAGTGGTTTCAGAGAGCATGCAGAAAGGAGGGTGGTGGTGCTCCTCTTGTGTAAACCAAAGCAACGCCAAATGCACATTAGCACTATTAGAACTAATGATTAGTACCTTAAAAGGAGGCAGCGTAGCCCAAGAAGCATGATAAACGGCAGATGAAGAGCAGCGAAGGTAAAGAATGCATACAGCTAATCTAGTTATGGAAATTAATGCTGGAAAATGTAACCAGCGTGTGCAATTAGTTTCAATTATAACAACTTTGGTTTGTTAGTTACATATTTGCTACTTGACATAAAATGACAGCCACAATTGGAAAAAAAATTGGGATACATTTTCCAACTAATGGAGAGCAGATTATATTCATTCTAAGGCTGGGCAACCACCACAGCAGAGCACCACCCAAGTCTCCACGTCAGCTCCCAGACGGATAAAAAATAAGGCAAAAATGAAATACTTGTTAACAAATTAGCAAAAAGCAGTGGATGGCGTATCTCCGGGTTGAAAGCCAGCAACTCTCCAGGCATAAAGCGTTCCTCGCAGTGAGAGCAGTGGCAGATGAAACCGCTTCCCTTGACAACACGCAAGCAATTACGGAATCCCCACAGAGCGAGCGACCAGCTTTCCAAGCCAACCCACCTGTGCACACTAGCACACGCGGACAACAGTCGAGGCAGTGCCCAGGAAGGACTCGACACCAGACTCGAAAGCAGGGAGCAACTGGAAACCGAGCGAGGCAGGCTGCTGCTGCTGCGGTCGCTTTGCAAAGACGAAGCCGTCGCCTTACCTGTCGATGATCACCGGGTCCGAGGGCGTCTCGTTCCTGTTGCCACAGCTCTTCTTGTCACAGCACCGGCTGCAGGGCAACAGCAAACAGGGTTTTTAACGTGTGGGGCACCCTTCTAGGCCTGACTTTTGTCATTGTTGTTGTTGTTACTTTCTGCTTTGGTTTCTTTGAAGTCTGACAGCCAAAGCGGTAAGAGTCAAGAAAAGGGCTGTCCCACAAAGGGAGCTGGGCAGAGTCCCGTCCAGCCAGTTCACACGCTCTGCAGCTAAACTTGGGCTCTAACTTTCAAGCAGAGTGAGCCCCGTTGGACATGTCTGTTCATAGGAGGCGGGGAACAGAGCTGCTATATAAATTGTGATGCTAAGATACGGAAAACATGTTGTCGGTGTTTGTCTTTGCAGTGAACTCAGGAGAAGGGGAGGCAGGAGGCTTGGGAATAACTTTTCACAGCTTCAGCTTTTGTTTACCTCTAATTGTCAAGCTGTTATTTCTGGAAAAGATGCAAGATGCCACCTTCAACCAATATTTCTTTGGGGCATTTATTAATTATAACCACAAAAGCATACATCCATCCACCACAAACTTCCATTGTTCCTTCTTTAAGCCTACCTTAACTCCATTATTGAAACTTTAATTAAAGCAGAAATGAAACAAAAATGTTATGCTTCTTGCATTTTAAAAAAGCATACTTGTATAATGGTTACATGTCTAAATTAGCTAAATTAACACCATATGGTAGGCAAAGTATATAAAGCCTTTTAAAGCTGACAGCTAAAGTGATTAAAGAAAGCCTACAGTCTCCCACTTACAGCTTAAATCACATCTGTGCGCTTTCTATGTTAATTGCAGTACATGCAGAAGTGGATAATAAAGAAATTCCACTTTATTGGTTGTAATTTATATTTATTACCTGATATGAGAAAAAGTCAGCTTTTGTATATTAGTGCTGTAACAATATGTCTGCTCAGAAATGGCATCTAGGCGGCCGGCAGGCATCATAGTCAGGCAGAGGATGCCCCTCAGAGTATGGGACCTGCTACTGTAGCCTGGGATTCTGCAAGGCCTCCCCGTATCCCTTCTTGCAACTATATTTCACATGCCACACATACAAAGTCAATGATGCATTTTTATTTGCCATGTAGGGGTGAAACTCTTGTGGTAGTTAGAAAAAAACAGGTGGGAAATTGCTCTTCTGACAGAGATCTCAAGTAAGGCGCACTCCATCTAACAGCAATATGAAGGACGCATGGCTGCGCCGGGGAAGAGGTTAACCGACAGAATCACAATCCAATTCCCGCAAACACGGGCTCTATAAGAAGGAGAAAAGAGTTCCCTTTCTATCAATAACAGACAATGGTGAGCTCAGGATGCCAGCGCTTTAGGAGGGCGTAAAACGATTCCTCCTGATCCCTGACTCCTCCAGTGGAGAGGGCGGATGCATCGCCCAGGACCTGTTTTCATTTTTGACTCCACTGCGGCGACATAGCCAACATATTAATCCACAGTGCCCAGCAGTCAGCAGTGGTCCCGCTACCGCTGGGGGAAAACCGCGCAGAGGCTGCTCGGAGGCCGGGGGCGCTGCTCGGCAGCGGGACGAACAGCTCTCGCCGATGGCCTTTCAATCGATGCCCCTGTTGGGTGGGTGGCGGCGCCTGGACGCTGAGGCCTTCGTGGGCGCACGCAGCTGGCGCCGAGGTCCCGCTCCCCCGCCGCCCCGCTCCCCGCGCGGCCGGCGCTCACCTGCACATGATCTCATGGGTCAGCAGCACGCGGCACATCTCGGGGTTCTTGTCCTGGCCCTCATAGACGATGGCCTGCGCGGGCGACAAGCGGAAGCGGGAATTACCCGGCGCCCGGGCTTGGGGTGGCCGAGGGCGCCAGACACTCGGGCCTGGCCGGCGGCAGGTGCGCGGGTCGGCCAGGGCAGGCGCCGCTCCCCACCCGGAGCACCCACCCGGCGGGGTCCTGCCCGGGGCTGGGCGTGGGGGCTGGACGCCGTGGCCCCCTCCCGCGGTCACCCACCGGCCCTGCCGCCGGCGCCCCAGGGCCTTGGCTACCGCAGGGGGGACAAGGCCGAAGGAGGACAAGGCCAGCCGAGAATGGGGCGCGCTGGCACCTCACCCGGGCGCCCGGGCCGCGTCCCCGGCCATTGTCTGCACGGAGTCCGCGCTGCGCGCTGGAGAAGGCCTATCAGGAGGCGCCGCCGCGGCAGAGGCGGGGAGGCCGGCAGCGCGCTCCGAGCCGAGGGCGGCGGCCGCCCTGCCTTGTGCTCCCGGCCGGCTCGGCGGCCGCCCTGCCTGCGCTCCCGGTTCGGCTCCGCGCCCGCGCTCCAGCCGCAGGGGCCGCCCGGAGCCCGGCCGCTCCGCCAGCAGGCTCCGCACAAGACCGGCGGCTGGTCCCGCAGGAGCGCGGGCCCGGGGCGCCGAGCCGCGCGGCCACGTGCTCCTCGCCGGATGATATTTGCAAAAGAAAGTGCTAATGGCCAATCTGGTGTTTATTTTGAAACTGCTAACAAGGATTTTTCTCGGGTAGAAAAGCAGTGTCTGCGCGCACGCTCGGGTGGGCTTTGAGCAGAGGCTCCGCCAGATGGTGCGAGGCTCTCGGTGTGCTCCGGGCCGGGACCGAGCCGGGCCGCCGGCCGCCGGAAGAACAGGAGCCGCCAGAGGAGGCAGGGGGCCGCGGGTCGCTGGCTCTCGGCATAAAATTTCACGAGAGGGAGCGCGGAGGCCGCTCAGTTCCCGCTCCCCCTTCCTGGAAATTATCTGGAAATGCTTTCCAACCTCTGCGGGCCCTTCTGCCACTTCCCTCCACTTGCAGGCTCACAAAGCTACTCTCTGGAAAGCCCAGGGGGCCCTCCTGGGACAAGAGCCTGCTCCCCGCGAGCCGCTGGCGCCCAGGCTCCCACCCAGCCCTCCCTCAGAACCACAGAAGGGCTGGGTGCCACCGCAGGCCAGAGAGCCGCCTGAGGCTGGCTGCGGGCGCGCGGCTGTGGCAGCGCCCGCACTTCCGAGAGCAGCGGCTTGTCCTCGGATGGATCCCCGTACTTATACGTGATTTATTTTTTATTTCGTAGCCCAAACAGAAATCCATAAACTGTCGGTTCAGCGCCATTGACTCTTTGATCAGTTACTAGTCTCTTTCTTTTCTTTCTTTTTTTTCCCCTTTCTCCTCACTGAGAGCAGATTAAATGCCTTTATTTTCAGCTCTGTTTATACTGCAAAAGCATGAGGCTAAATGAATAATAAACGTACTTAAAGGGGAGCCTCTTCTCTTTCCACCCGAGGACAGAGCAACTTTGTGCTCCCTCCTTACACCTCTTAATTAGTCCCCGAGAATCCGGGGACACTGGTACACAAAGGAAAGAGAAGCACCCATCAAGAAGCAGCCCCAACTCCAGAGGCTGCTCTGAACCGGACTCAAATAATGGCCGAAGGGCATCCAGCTCCTCTTTGTCAGAAAGACCACAGTTTACCTGTCAGATCTGGTTTGCTTTGAAAGAAACCCTCACTGCTCTAACAAAACTCTGACACCAGAGGAGGGCAAACTTTTTTGAGGAGACTAAAAGCAAAAAACTAACTGGTGCCACGAGTGGGAGGCAGGCGAGCTGCTGCAGGAAGCAGCATGAGGCTCTGTTTCACTGGGCTTATGCTTCTTAAAAGTTAGCATGGGAAATGAAGGTGCTGCTTCCATTTCCAAGCCTGCAGCCCAGCTTGGAAGGCTATTTTAAATCAGCCTGTGCCCAGCGGATTTAACTTACACATTGGACTTGGTCCTCCAGAAACACCTCATTTTAAGAAAATGAGGGGTCCCTTTAAAACAAGGAAAACAACAACATGCCACTCAGCACAAAACCAGCAGCCAGAGAGACGGCAGGACATCCAAAAGGGATAGGGCACTTTTCTGCACTCAGTCACATTACTGATGTCCAACAGTTATCATCAGAGAGCGGACCAAGACAGGTTAAATAATTTCATAAGGAACTGCTTGTAATTGTGTTATTTACAAGGTATGACAAGGGGGGGAGAGGGGCAGATGCTGCTCGGAGCAAGGGACGGGTTTGGGTGACCCCTGGAGCTGGGAGTTTGAATTATGGAGATGGGGGCTGCGAGGTGAGAGAGACTAGAAGAGAACAAGGTGACTTTTCACCTCGACACATTTAACTTTTAAATCCAAATAAATGTCTCATGTTACTAGACCATCATGCTGGAGAGGAGAAAAAAATGAACTAATCAAGTCCAACTCAATGAGGTCTGGAGAGGAGTTAGGTGCCTTTGTTATAGAAAAAAAAATCAATGAAACGATTCCAAGCAGAGAGAGAAACGTTAAAACTAAACATCAGGAGGGGGAGATCATGGCAATCTCTGTCAAATATTAATTACTAAAATTAATTAAGACAGAATCTGATTCCAATCACAAACCATTTAATAAAGCATATATGTCCTGTTCTAATGACAACATAAACTCTTTTACCAATCGCTTCATTTATCCCAATAAATATGGAATTCTAATTAGCATGTCAAGGAAGTGAAATGAAAAACAAACAAGGGGAGATTCATTCGTCAATCTCTGGCCTAGGAACCACCAGGACCACCCCAGCCCAGCAGCCAAAACCAGGGCAAAGGCGAAACTTTCTCACCTGTTTGGTCATTGAATCTATGAGGCGAACGTACAGATCCTGCTCCGTCCTGACTCCTGCAAAGAAACAGAGGCAGATGCTCACCAGGCTCCCCGCCCTGCCCTCAGGAGAGGCCCGCAGCACAGGAAGTCTTAACTGCCGGGCGCTGCACGGAGGCGGCAGGACTTAGGGTTAGCCTTCCAAAGGCCAGAGACCCAACCATGCCTCGCGGGTCCCAGGGGTTTGTTTTCTGCCGGTTTCTTTCCTTTTCTCAGTTATGGACCTTCAGACTCTCAGGGTTTGCACTAAAAGATGCCAGGAGCCTGCATAGCGGCTCCCCGGGCCGAGCAGGCCTGCTGGCTGCGCCCTGGGCCCAAGAAGTCCTTTATTTTTGGGAAAGCAGGAGGCACAAACGGAAATGCGGGGTCTGAACTCTCGCTAACGTCTCTCGAGGATTGTTTTCAAACCCGTGCACAGGAAGTAAGTTATGCTCGGTTTATGGAGCTACCCCCATCCCAATAATTAACATTAATTTGCAAAATTGAAAAAAGTCACTTAAAAGTGATGTTCCGCGGAGCCTCTATCGATTCCCTTTTAACTTTCTGCTTCAAGCCCCACCGGTTAATCATGTGAAGTGCCATCGACTTATCGATCGCTTATGTTTTGTTTTCCTTCTCTGCCATGAGAAGATTTCGTGTTTACATCCATGTCATTTTAATCTCAAACCCTTCGTGTCCTCTAACCGTCTCGAGAAAGGCCAGCGCCGAGGACGCGAGCAGCAGGCACTTACCGTTGCTGTACAACAGCTGGAGTTTATAGTGGATGCCGTTGTTGGTTTTCTCGTTGTTTGGCTCCTGAAAGTAACGATAAATAATTGCATTTAGCGTGATCGCTGCCAGGCGCGGCCACCGCGCTTAGTCCCCCTCCACGGCAGAGGCCCCTTGGCCTCGCACAGGGCGGGGATCTCAGCTTGGAGCAGCGCGGTGATGTCACCGTCCTGATGGAAGCCTGCCGCTCTCCTCGCCTCGACCAAGTCCGAGGGCGCAGACAAGTTGCTGAGCCCCGGCGGGGCCCGTGCGGCGGCCGCACGTGGCGGCGGCTGAGGTGGCAGCAGCTGGTGGCCTCGCCAAGCCGTTCCCCCGCCGCCGAGGGGGACCTCCAGGCTGGAGCCCGGGCCCCGCCGCCTCCCGCTTCCAGAACCCCGAAGGGCGTGATTGCATGTGGGCACTTACTTTCTCTTTCTCCACAAAGTCCACAAAAGCGGTCCTTTCAATCTCCACCGGCTGGCCCTGCCGGTCGTAGAGTGCCAGCACGAAGTGGAAGAAATTGGATTTCCGGAGGTTGGAAGGCGGCTGCTTCTCGAAGTGCGCCCGCGCCAGCCCCACGCCGCTGCAGGAGGAAAGAGACAGCGGCCGGTGAGGGGCGAGGGCGGCGCGGCCGGGCGGGCGGGCGGCCGGGCGCGCGGGCCCCGGTACGTACCTCTGGGCGGCCGTGTTGGCGTCCACCACGCCCGCCGTGTGCATCCACGAGCGCACCGGGTTCATGCCGCTGCCCAGCGGCTCCTCCTTCATGGTCGTCCCCCCGCGCGGAATGTTCTCCTGGATCCCAAACATGAACCCTGCTGGCTGCGGCCGCGGCGCCCGGCCAACGCGCGTCCGCGAGCAGCGGCTCGGGCTCGGCGGCGGCTGCCCCTCCGCTCGCCCTGCTGGCGCCTGGGCTCCGGCCGGCCGCCGGCTCAGCGCGCCCCGGGCAGGCGCCGCATACACCGGCTCGCCGCTCCGGACGGCCACGGGCGGCGGCGACACCGGCGGCGGCGGTGCTTCGCAGGAGAGGACGCGGTGGCCGCGGCGGCGTTCGCTGTTGTTGTTGTTGTTTGCAGGCGCTCAACGTGGTGTCATCCTAGCCGGGCGGCGTCCGCGGCTGCAGGACACTGCGGGATCGCCCGCGTCTGGCTCGGCCCGCCTGCTCCAAAGACAAATAAACCGGCCGTGAGTGCCGCGGCGCAGTCCCGGGCGCAGGCGGGGCGCGCGGGGCCTGGAGCGGCGCGCGCAGCGGACGAGGCGCACAAAACTCAGCCCGCTCTCCCCGAGGAATGGACCCTTTCCCGGGAGCCAAAACTCGAAGCCCCCGGGAGCGGCGCTGTCAGAGGGTGACGTCGGGGGGCGGTGCCTGCGCCATATATGGGAGCGGCCGCCCCTCGCCGCGCCCCTCGCTGCCGCCGCGCCGCCGCGCTCGCAGACTGACTGCCTGACGGCAAGCGAGCCGGCCCGAGCCCTGCGAGCCCCGCGAGCCCCGTTGCTGCGGCTCGCCGAGGAAGTTCCCGCTCGCCCCAATAAGTCCTGCCAAGACCCCCTCGCAGACCGGGCCAAGCACAGCCCGCCTCAGTGCTCCCAAACACAGTCGA
Organism: Heterohyrax brucei; assembly: GCA_028571685.1. NCBI lineage: Eukaryota > Metazoa > Chordata > Mammalia > Hyracoidea > Procaviidae > Heterohyrax > Heterohyrax brucei. The sequence goes on along the minus strand of CM053154.1, from coordinate 3,111,596 downwards.
CCCCGAAACATCAGATAAACACAACGGCCGTTGCGAGCCCCAGGGCGGCCCGGAGGGAGGGGGGCGACCAGCCATGGGGGTGTGGGTGGGGGCGGGCAGGAGCTGCCACGGCTCCGGGACCAGCGCCGCGCAGCCTGAGTTCTAAGGCGACCTAAGGCTGCTGCCGGCCGGATCTGCCCACCTCGTGAGCCCATCTGGCGCCCGGTGCTTCCCACCCCAACAGAGGGCCCAGCCAAGGACCCACGTCGGAGGCAGCTTCGGTCAGACGCTCCCTCTCCCCCTTTAGCCACGGCAGGGCCCGGCCCCTATCCTGTCCTCAGGCGCAGCGAGTGACAAAGAAGGCTTCTGGCTCTCCTGGCCGACGGAAAGCGCGACCGGCCTCTCCGGCGAGAGTCAGGCTGCGCGCCCTGTGCTGTAGCGAGGCCTCGCAGGCGCCAGTCGCCTTGGAAGCCAAGCCGGCCCGAGGGCCCTGCCCTCGGTGCCGACAGAGCGCGGCGTGCGGTTTAGCAACCTGGTTTCTAGGAATCAGGAGGGCAACGGGACGCGGACAGAGCGTGGAACGGGTGGGCCGAGCTCCTGCAGCGGGGACTCGGTGCCCAGGCGCGCGCGCGCGGTCGCCAGAAGGACGTGTGCGAGACACGGAGCGGAGACCCAGGTGACGGCCGGGAGCTGTCCCGAGCACTTCCCTGCCGAGAAAAACCGGGCCCTTCTGATTAAAAAAAATAAAAGCTTTTAGGACACAAATGTGTCGCAGGAGTCTCTTCCCACTCGGTCTGGGGCAGCACGCCCCTTTTTCGAATTGGCAGCCGTGTGTACGTTAATATTTTAATTAATCAGGAAAATCGAAGTCCGATTTATGTTATCTGGGGACCCCCATGCCTCTTCCAAGGGGTACGGGAAAGATGCGTTAGAAAGCAATCTATTTTGCTGGTGTTGGGGGTTAATGACTATTGCCAAAGATAAGTGAATTATCAAAGCTGTTGCGCCAGTCCCATCTCAAAATCCATTACGGTGCGGCCGTCTAATTAAATACGTAAGTATAATAAAATCATATTTTATGACTATTTGAGGGTAATGAGATTAGTCTTTAGAAGCGATCGCCCCATATTAAAGATGCCACTGTCTATAGAATGTTAATAACCCTAAATCAACGTGTATGGAAACTATTCACGATAAATTAAAAGAAAATTTCTGTATTCCTAAGAAGTCTAGAGCCCTGCACTCACAACAGACCCAAGGGAGGGGGAGGGGTGTGCATAGGAAGGAGCGCGCAAAATAAAGTTGGCCGTGGGTGGGGGCGGGGTGGGGAGCTGCTTTGTTTCCGCGTGGTGAGCTGCTTCGGGGTCCAGCGGCCAGGCGGGCGTCACCGTCAGAACATGCCAAGTGTGTTTTCGGGAAAGATGAAGTTGGAAATAGGTAACAACGCTGCCTTTGTGGCACATTTCCTAAAATGCCCAGCCCTCGCTGGAGGTACCCCTTCCTAGCGCTAAGGAAAGTATCATGCTTAAAATCATTTACAGTATCTTTAATTCAGATTACACGCGCCAAGGCGATTTAAATCTGATTACCAAATTAGAAGGTTTAAAAACAAATCCTCCTAAATCTGATACTGTTGACTAAAGACGGAAAAAAAAAAAAGTTCTATAAGCCCATCACATAAGGTAACGATCCTGCCCCAGAAAGAAAAGGGGTTTTAAACCTTTTTGACAACAAATGCAGCTGCCCCACTATTTTGGACGATATTAAGGGAAAATGAATGCAAATCTGTGTTCAGCAGCCATCTGGCCCGAAATGGGGGAGTCAGCTGCTCCCACAACAGGCTCGGAGGCTGAATCCATTGCAGCTCATTTTCTACATCATCTGGTCCCGCACCCAAAGCGTGGAAAACACGGTCTTTATCATTCACCAACTTTATCTTTTTTGTCACTCCACTGCAGGCTGCGGCTGCGGGCACAAGGACTCCGGCGCTGGGCAGGGTCTCCACCTCGGCCTGCGGGGGCAAGAGGCCTGGGAGGGCAGCCCCCTCACCCCCACCCCAGCCGGGATTGTCGCCGAGGGGCGGAGGGCAGCGACGGAGGGGAGAGAGACTGAGCGCCGGAGGCCCGGGGCGGGGGATGGGCCGCAGGTCAATTCCCAGATGCCCTGAGAAAAGCGGCGCGCGTCCTGGCCGCCCCCCCCTCCCCCCGAGGGAGCCCTGCCCCGCCCTGAGGCCTTGCTGGGGAGCGAAGGATGGGAAAGGGAGTCGAAATAGGGGGACGCGGTGGGCGGGGGGAAGGAAGGGAATGGCCAGCACTTGGGAAGTTGTGCAGGCCGCCGCGGCCGGCAGGCCAGCCACCGGCGCACAGCGCGCTCCCAGGGGCTAGACGTGCGCCCAGGGACCTAGCCAGGCGTGGCCTGACTCGCTGGGGACCCTAGGAGCCGTGATGGAGGCGACCGCTCGGGGCCCCGCGCCCAACGCGATTTGCACGGGCGGCCCTCGCGCCACCGCCGCCGCCGCCGCCGCCGCCTCGGAGGGTGGGAAGTATTCCTTTTGTGCGGATTTACGGGGAGAGGCTTAAATGAGCCCCCTCGCATTTGCATTTAAATAGTGGCATCAAGCGCTTCGCGTGCCACACACCAGTGGGCTCCCAGATGTCACGCCGGAGTCAGTCAGATGGCCAGTACCCAGCTGTCCTCCCCACGTCGTGCCGGAGCAGGCAGTGACCTTAAAGAGACAGCACCCCGTCGCCCCAGGCGCTCAGCGTGAAGAGCCCCGTTCCAGGCCGGGTCCCCAGGCCGCCGCAGAGCGTGGGCAGCTGACTCGCCGCGCCACTGCAGGCCGGGCTAGGCAGACCGGCTGTGCAAGGCCGGCACCCAGGCCCAGCTGGCATCTCTGCCCAGCCATGGGGTGCCCAGTGCCAAGCCGCTGTGTGCACCATGGCGGTCTGCCGGCGTGCGCCACCCACATCAGCAGTTGGTGTCCCAGAGCTGGAGGGACCTTCCCCTCAGACCTTCCCCTCATTCCTTCCCAGTCCCAGGCCGGCTAGTGCTGCATGCTATAAGGTCTGGAACCAGGCACCAGGCTGGCCTCCAAGCTGCCCAGAAACTTGGGCCAAGTTGCAGTCCCAGAGTATGTGGTCTGCCATACCACCGTCCCTGCCAAGTGACCAGGAAAAGCAGGGTGAACCAGCCTTTCTGCCCCTGGCCGAGCTCAGGGCGCCTGCCGAATTCCCTACCACTTTCCAGGCCTTGCCGACCTTGAGAAGCGCAGGCTGGGCCAGGGTCCCTGGAAGGCGAGCCCTTGGGAACCAGAGGCTGCCGTCTCAGCCTGGCGCAGGGTTCCTGGACAGCCCGTGGCTGCGTGTCTAGCCCAGCCACACCACCCGGAAGACTGGTCTGAGAGGGGGGAAGCTAGGGGAACAGGGCTGGCTGTCATGTGGTCTGCTAGGGCTGAGTCCCACAAGAGGCCAGCCTCCATGTCCTCTGCTCCCTGGGGTCACACTCACACAGCGGCTGCCCTGGCCTCAGCCCCAGTCCGTCCGGCCAGAACCCCCCAGAGACCTGAGTCGAGGCAGGAACTGAAAACGAGAGAGTCAGGCTGACCCTGGGCCAGACGGGAAGAGGCCGGGAGGGCCAAGAAATCACGCACCCCCAGCAAGAAGCACCTACACAGGCTGCGCATTGTGCGCCAGTGAACTGCGGTGCGCCTACAATCCCTGCCGCCCCTGAGCGCACCCAGGCTCAGCCTAGGGCCGTCGTCCCTCTCCCACATGGGACTGGGAAGGTGAGGCAGCCAGACCTTCACACTCGAGCCACTCCAACCTGTTAAGAGGAACGCAGACAGGGGCCAGCTAGATCGGGCGGGATTTCTAGGCCGGACAGCCTTGGGCCCCCGCGGGAGGCATCTGCGGAGAGCGCCGACCCAGGCCTCGTGTCCCGCTGCCCTCAGAGGCAAGTAGCTGAGCACCTGGCCCCTGATTCACCAGACCGACAACAGGCCCCTCTCTCCTGCGCCGGGCGGCAGAGGCCTGGCTGGCTTTCAGGAGAACCGGGCCCGGGCTGAAGAGTCTCAACCCCTTGTTCTCTGCTCCGCTGCCCCAATCCGCCTCGTGTTTACGGTGTGCCTGCTCCTGAGTACCAAAGCAGGCTTGATTCTCCGGGACCCCGCAGGTACCTACTGCCAAGGCGGCCAAGTTTGACAAACAGCGCCTCCTGGGGTGGGGAGAGCAAAGTGCCACGTGCAGTGGTGAGCTGAGCCCGGAGGCTCCCAGCTACCGGGGGGCAGGTGGCCGCCTGGGCTTCTCACCCGGTTTCTGCAGCTGGGCCGGGACTTTTGTGCAGCAGGCACACCTAGGCCTCACTGACCTGGTGACCCCCATGGCGCGCAGGAACCTCCCTCCACCCTCCGCTATTCCTTCTTGCCTCCCCTACGCGCCTGCAAGAGGTTGGCGAGCTGGGTGCAGGGCACTGAACACAAGGCCCGGGAGGGAGGCTAGCTCTACGCCCACACCTTTGCATCACGCGCCAGGCCCGCGGGGGGCCTTAGGAGGTGTGGCAAGAATGAGCAGAATTCTCAACCCTCTCCCTAGAAAGCTCAGGGCGGTCCAAGCGGGCTGAAAACATTGGAACGTGCCTTGGCTCCTGCAGCCAGTGAAATTAGAAAGGAAGACAAGATAATGATTGTGTTTCTGTCCTAACTTCCCTATGGTTTCTTCGGTCACTTTGGCTGGCCCTATCATTCAGAGTGGCCCTGGGGGCTCTTCAGTGAGGAAAAAACAAAAACAAAAACGAATCAAATGTCCCCATTTTCCAAGCTGGGCTTTTCCCACCGTACCTTGCAAACTTAGGGGTTGCAAAAAGCAACCGGCCTGGGGGGACCTCTGGTACGTGACTGGCCTCGGAGCCCCAAAGGGTGCAGCGGTTTAGCAATAAGCTGGAATGCTCTGGGCTGCGTTCACTGGCGCCCCGAAGGCAGCCGGACAGGATGCGTCAGAGCCGGCGCCGGGGACGCTGATACCGCGCCTGCCGGCCCCCGCAGCTTTACAAAGCGAACTTTCCCTGGAGAAGTTTCCAGATCGAACATCCTGCGAAATGAGCCAATCAACACCTAAACAGACCCAAACTGCACAAACACGGATCGATCAGATAATTTCAAATATTATAATTGGCTTTAATTAAACACACTGCGTTCTAATTAACTCTGAAATTTTAGCATGCTTTGGGACACTGGTGTCTGATTTGATATTGTCAGTCCAGATGTCCTAATAAAATTCAATCCTCCACTCAAGACTTCAATATTCACTAAGAACAAAATGCAAATTAAATGTAAAACCTAAAGTATCACCAAAGGTATAATCAAGAAAGGTGTCTCAAAACTTCTCACTTTTTATTACACAGTAGTTAAAAAATGCAGATTACATCCTAACAAGCCCTCTCCGGCATACCATAAATCTTAACTCTTTCCTGTCGGGGATGGAATTCGAGCCACTTGCATAAGGTGCAGAAAATAGATGGTCAAACCCACGACAGGACTGAACACCCTCACCTGGAAGCTAATGGCGCCCCAAAAGTGCGAATGAAATTCTGATTCGACGCATGAGTCTAACAACACAGGGACAAGAGACAAGGTGGTAGAGAAGGGTAGGGTGGGACAGCCAGGGAAGCGCGCCAAGGCCGCCACGCCCCCTCCTTGGCGACCCTCACCCGCTCCTCAGCCTCCCCTTAACGGGGCATGCACGCATCCGTTCCCAGCAGCAGTGGTGGAGCGGTGGGTGTCCGCGGCCTGGCCGGATCGGTCCTCCCGGGAAATTAACTCAGCTGCGGGGACCGTGACGACAAAACCAAGAGGAAACAGAGAGCACACTGCCCTTGCACAGGCGGCGTCAAGCCTTCTCTGTCCGCCCGCATGAACGCACACTCGCGCAGCTTCTAAAGGCTGCAAGCCCGTGGAGTCGGGCTGGCCCCTCCCAGGCACCTAAGCGCAGGCAGTACCGGAGGCTGCGACTCTGGCGACAAACTGTGCCACGAGGGACACTTGCTTAACTCCGGGGGTCTGCTAAATTTACAGTCTAGAATAAGCCCCATGAAAAGGAAGCGATTCCCACGTTAAACACGTGTATGTCTCCAGACTAATGGAGTCACTTACAGCTGTTGCCAATTTAACTTTTTAAAAAGGCCACACTGTGGAGATTTGCATTTTCTTTAGGATATTGAAATGAAGGGAAAACTGCTGGGCCGCGAGCCGCCCAGGGCATAGCTAGGGGCCATGCAGAAATAAAAACAGATAAAGAAAAGAAGAAAGAAAGAAACCCGCTTCTCTCCTAGACTATTAATAAGCAATTTGTCCCGCTGAAATTTACATTGCAAAGCGAAGTGCGCCGGCAGCCGCCGCGGCTGGGCGGGCGCGGAGCGGGCAGGGGTGCGGACTGTCAGCCGGTGCGGGGCGGGGGCGGCCTCCGGGCCGGCGGGGCCACCCTAGCCGGTGATCTATGGGCAGCTTTGAACTTGGCGTCCTTGCGGCCGCGACGCCGACCCTCGCTCGCACCCGCGCGTAGCTGTACCTCCTGGAGCGCGCACCCGGAGAGCGGGAACCCGGGCTGCGCCAGCTCCACGCAGCCCCGGCCGCCACCAGATTGCGGGTCTTTCGGGGACCACCCTCGGCTCCCAGGGTCTCCTCGGACTCGAAGACCCCCGTTCGCCACAAACGACTGCCTAGGCCTCCGGGGCTCCTGACACGTAAAATCACAACAATAAAGCTTAATTGTCCCCCTGCTGCGCCGGACCTCCGCGGCCCGAGTGCCCCGCCCGCGCCGAGCCCGCGCCCCGCCGCTGGCCCGCCCGCGCGCCGCCGGCCGAGCCGGGCCCGAGCCTAGCGTGGGGCCAGGGCGCCATCTACGGGCGGCGCTGGGCGGGCGGCCACCGCCGCCACCGCCGCCTCCGCTCCCGCCGCCCGCGCCGCGGCTCGCCGCCGAGACCGCCGCTGCCCCGCGGTCCCCGCGCCACCTGGCTCACCAAACACCGATGGCTAGCTCTGCCAACTTCTCCAGCGCTCTAAGAAAACCTGGGCAATGTTTTGCGAAAAGGGCCGTCTCCTGCCTGCCCATTTTAAGTGCAAGATTAAAAGATACGAAATACTAAGATAATGTGATTTGATTTGTTAGTTTAACTCTGGCATTTGAGACTTGATGTCCCCGAAGACCAGGCGAGCGTTTCCCCTTTATTTATTTTTATTAAAACATCAATCTAAGCTGGAGCTGGGTGAACTCGGTTTCACCTGGAGAACATAAAATTCTCCATACCAGGAAAATAAGCACCTTTCATAAATCAGCGGTATTCCTGACACATCGATCAATTTTTGGTGGTTAATCCGAAAAGGGGAGTTTTAATTGCTTCTCTCTTTCTCGCCCAGCACCTAGGCTCTCGTGCCTCTCCCCCGTCGGCTCCAAGGGGTTCACTTCTGAACCCGCGGGGCAGGGCAGGACTGGAAAAGCCCGGGTCCTTCAACTCCAGCCCCTAGCCCCGATCTCTCCCTGAGTGCATCGCCAGCTTGCCTCGCCACTCGCTCGCTTCCGTAGGCTGTCCCGGAGCCTGCGCTGACGCTAGGACGCCACCAGGCTGAGGGCTCTCAAGAGCCCCGCGAGGCCAGAGCGCCACCGCGCCGCGCCTCGTCCGCCTCCCTCGGTTACAGGCTCCCACGGCCCGGGCACAGGCTCCCGCGGCCACCGGCTCCCGCGGCCACCGGCTCCCACAGTCCCAGGCTCTTACAGCCCGACTCCTACAGTCACCGGCCGTCACGGCCACGGGCTCCCACGGTCCCGGCTCCCGCGGGCCCGGGCCCCTCCGCACGGCCCAGCGCCGCACTCGGCGCCCGCGCGCGCTCTCCCAAAGGCGCTGTCAGCGCTCCCGGAGCGTGGATAGCGGGTTTCCCGCCACCCGCGGACTCGGCCCACCTCCCGCGCCCAGTGCGGTGCCGGCGACGTGCGAAGTGCAACTTTGCAGCCGCCGGGCCAGGCCTGGCAGCCCCCGACGGGATCCGAGTGGCCCTGCGCGCTTACCTGCGGCGCTCCTCTGACGGCGTCGCAGGGCCCCGACCGAGGCGTGGCGGCGGCGCGGCGGCCGGCGGGTGTGCAGCTGGCGCCTTCGCGCGATGGCACCTCCCCACGATGGCACCTCCCGCCCTCGCGGGGAAGCCCACGGGCCGAGCCGCGAGCGCGCCAGTGCGCACGCGCCGAGCCGCTCTCACCGCGGCGTCGGCGGCGGGTCCGGGCGCGCGCGAACCTCGGCTCCGGGCCACGGGGACGTCGGCGCGCCTCGCACCCCCCCGTCCCCGGCCTCCAGAGCAGGCTCGGGGGTCCCCCGGGCTGGGCGCCGGGGCGTCTGCTGGAGGCCCCGTGGAAAGCCCGGAGCCCAGGGTCTTCCTGACCCGCCTTTACCAGGAAGGAGTGCAAGCCAGGCGCAGGTCGGGGCGCTGCGGCGGTGGACACCAGGTACAGTGTCCTGAAGGGGTGGCCGGGCCGAAGAGGCCGGAAGCTGCTAGTGTAGACGCGCACTGTTACAGACAGGCGAATGCGCCGGAGTCCCTGGGCCCACCAAGTGGTGTTAAGTGATGGGTCAGCTTCTGCGGGTGAGTGGATACTACCAGTCATCCATGCAATGGAGAGCCTTCTGCTGCGTGCGCCCCAAGGCGCCTAGAAGGGTATGCAGAGAGAAGAGAGATGACCCCCAAAGGGGTCCAGATTCCCCCCAGAAAGGCACCCATGACGAAAACACCCATCACACTCCAAGGGCAGCGCAGCATTTGGGACCCGTCCGCTGAGGGCCGCTTCTCCTGCCCGCGGAGAGTGGGGGCACGCACTCATACGTCGACCTTCACCTCTCGTGTCAGCCGCTGGTGACCAGAGGTGGAATCCGGTCGCCTCTACAGCTGCTGCTGTTGGCAAGGGAGCAGGTCAAGTGAACCTAGATCGGAGGCAGCTGCCTTCTAACCTGGGCCCTGCACCAGGCTTAGGCCCGTCTCGGTGGCTGGCTGCTGCTCTATCTGATTGAATTCGGTCTTGGCTGAGACCCCCGGGCACTGTCTCCCACTTGCTCTTACCCATCCGCTTCCTCAGACCTCGGTGCAGTGTGGACACTCTCATGAACACAGCTGGGCAATGACCAGTCCAGTCTCTAACACCAGAAGGAGCTCCCGGGAAAGGGGGGACCCTTGCCTGGCCTGCTTCCCCTCTCACTGCTCCCTGGGTCGGGATGCGTTTTATTCCAGCTTTGGCTTGTGGAAGTTGAATGCGCTGACTCATGAAGCCTTACTGGAAGGGAAAAGTTATTTTGGGCCGTTTATTTAGTGAAAAGCACCCCAGAGAGTGCAACCCGGAAGCACGCTTTGGTATCGTAGCTTAATGTGGGAAACCAGCTAGCTGTCAGCATTTCTCGGTTGTTACCTACACTTGGGAAGCATTTTCAGGGTGAGCCAGCATGAACCCATTTAAGCAGCATACAAGGCTTCAGGATTCAAAAGCACCCCGTCTCCACAGAAGCTAGCATGCATTGCCTGTGACGTTCAGGCACCTGGAACACACATGCATGCTCCAGAAAGGTCCCTCAAGGGAGCCAGGGCTGTGGTCATCTTGTAGTTCCAGAGGCCAAGTTGAGAGGGGTGACAGTTCTGGAGTCATTGTCCAGGCATCAGTCACTGACAAGGCCAAGGTGACAGTTGGCCAGCGCCCTCAATGAAGAGCTGACAAGTGTCTTTCCTCTTCCAGCCCCGCTCCCTGCACTTTTTTTCCCACCAGCGCCTCTACCGCCTCCTCTGGGCAGCCTTTACTGACTGCTCCCCACCTTCTCCAGCCCCAAAGGTTGGAGTCTTGGACCTTTTCCCTACAGTCCTGCTCTGTGCTTCCTGCAGTCTAGTCAGGACATCTGTCTGTCCTCCATCTGCCTGTGCCTGCATCCCTCCTGGGTCCCCTCCTGAAGGGCAGGGTGACTGACCCCTGGTGGGTCCCCAGTGAACAGTTTTTTCAACAAAGGGGGGTATAGAGCGTTCAGTCGTATAGGTGACAATCCTTGATCTCAGAGGCCAAGGAAAGGGATGACGGCCCCACAAGGCAGAGGAGTGAGCCACAAGACAGGGGTGGATGCCTGAGGAAACTCACCCCAGAGCCCCAGGATGTGTCCCCGAGGCACACAGATGGTAGGAAGGTGCCGTCTAAGTGGTAACCACGGCCAGGTTCTCTGGCCTCCCATGCTGATTGCTCTCCTCCGCTCCTGCAAATACCGTGAGCTCGGCTGAGTGAGGCCGCATCGCCCACATGTGACAAAGACATTGGCCTCATGAAGCTTATGGTTTAAGATGAGAAAGACCCTTGTGACAAGAGACATGAAGGTAAGAGGACACAACGCTGGCAAAGCTCGTGTGTGGCAAAGCATACGTTAAGCTCACAGGGCAAGCCCAGTTCTCTGGGGCACATGAAAGTCGATTTCCATTGCGTCAGTCCCGGTCTGCAGACGTGTGCTTCTCTCTGTGCTGTACGAGGTACAAACTGGCAAACAGGGACCTTCGCACTTACGTGAGTATATACTTTAATTTCTTTATCCGTAACAGGTGACCTGCCTAGTGACTGCCTCTAACCACCTAGAGTTTTACATATAAAACGGGATGCCACTGACCAGCTCCCAGTGAGAGCTGCATCCCCTTCTCTTGGGCACAGCTGTCACAGTGTGGCAGCAGAATGGTCACCCCCTTGTGGGAGCCCCAGGGCCATCTCCAGGCTGGGGATCTCACGCACAGCTACCTGTCAGCAGAGGTCTGTGTGTTGTCACGCTGAGTGGCACCAGGTAGAGGGGTGGTTAGGTGCCTGGCTGTTAGCCCCAAACAAAGAGCAGAAGGTTGAACCCACGTGCTTCTCCTTAGCATCTATAGGGCAGTTCTACGGGGTCCTGTAGTGTCACTGTGACTCAGAATCGACACAACGGCACAGGGTTCTTCTGTTTTCTCTTGTTTTTTAACAAAGGCGATGAGCAGGTTTCAGCAGTCTTCCCACACTAAGATGGACCGGGAAGCGCAGCCTGACGGTCCACTCCTGAAGACCAGCACGGCGCTCTGACCTGCTGCTGACCAGAGGCGGCCGGGGCCGGGCAGCTCACGGCAGGGACCGCCGCAGCCCTCACGAGGCACTGGATGCCCAAGGATGTGGTGGCCCCATCGTGGGACTTTTCAGAGGTGAACACGGCCCTCTGACCCAGAAACCAGAATTCAACCAGCAATCACGTTAGGAGACAGATGTTTCCAGCAGTGGTGTGTCTGCAGGCATCCCAGTCCATTCTCTCCCTAGTATTAAACACATCTGGAAGCTGGGAACTCACCTGTCTTCACCTGCTTACCCAGTCCGGAGCGCTGAGCCACGTACAGGACGGGTGCGATGAGGATTTGTTGAGTCAGTGAACACATAATCAAGTTGGTAAATGTGAGCTGTGGGAGGATTCGAACGCACAGGAGAGCCGGCAGTGTGAGTCGTAAACCTCTGCGCACACTCACCTGGCTCAGTCGTTCTCAGCCTCCTGGCCGTCTTGCTGCAGCTGCTCTTCCCCCGCTGTTGGTCTGCCTGCAGGAGCTGGACGTGTGCCTTCACAGAATTCAAAGCTGTGGACGAAAGTCCCTGTGTTCCTTGTCCGGCATTTGGCCCCCCACTCTCTCCCTCCTCATCTTGCATGCCCACTCTGCAGCCTCTGGCCAACCCTCTGACAGCCCCCTGACCCCAGAGTGAGCCCCAGCCTCCTAGCCCAGGTCCTCAGGCTATCTTGAGGTTTATACCCCTTCTAAGTCTCTCAGCCCACCCCAGTACCCCTTGTTCATGAAGCCCCTCTCAGCCTCGCAGTCAGGAAGGACAGCTCCAGGTGAGTCCCTGGGGTGGGGTCCACGCTGGAGGCCCCTGAGGTCCATCACTTGAGGAAAGAGATCCAGGCATGGTACCAAAGCTGATGGAAAACAGCAAGGCCTACAATACCCTTCTCAAACTGGAATTTCTCCGTTGTAGACCAAGGTTAATGACCTGGGACTTGGTCACTGGGGTGACAGAAATCCAGCAGTGACAGCGTAGTGGAGGATTTCCGTGGTGGAGAGAAGGTCTTAGAGGAAACCTGATTCAAGCCATTGGTCGTCGGTTCAGAACTTACAACAGAAGAGGACCAGAACATGAGGATGTCCCAGTGACCTTGGTGCCCAGTTTCTGTAAGGGGGTGCTGGAATCTCACCCCAGGAGGGCTCCTGGATTCATTGGTTTCCTCTGTCCTTCCTTGAATGGGGCTGTCATGAGATCAGCATGATGCCTCCTCCCTGGGGCTGCTTCCAGCCCACTGTCCACACCTCGCGCTGTGCCCCTGGGCAGTCCCAGTCTCCTGACCCCTTTGTCTGCTGTTTGGTATCAACCCAAGGGCCTGCTGGGAGCAGGGCCCCTCAGATCTGCTGGGACCTGCAGGGCAGAACCTCTGCCGGCTGAAGTCCAGTAGTGCCATCACCAGCAGGGACACGCTCCACCCAGGTGCACGTACCCCTTTAGCAGAAAAGGAGAAAGTTACAGCTGCCTGGATTTAGGCGATTGCCATTTGCTTTTCTAATTTGCAGCGCTACTGGAATTCACACAAGAGGCATAAATTTGCCTTGGAATCAAGGAATAAAAGAGAATGAAATTGTTTCCCTTATAATAAAGGAAGAAACTGGAAGAGTTCTGAGCAGTTCTGTGGGTCTCACACTTTCTGTTCTTGATCTCCAAACTGGTGCAGTATGGTCTGTCCCCTAGGAGCACAGGGCATTTTTAGATCAGAGAAGTGATTCTGCAGGACCCTGCCACAGCAGGTGCGCTACCTTCTGCCTTTGTCACAGCCCTCAGGACTGTGCAGGCTGGAGACTGAACCCTGATATGAACTGTGGGCTTTAGGTCATAATAACAACGTGTCCATGTTACTTTATCAGTTGTAACAAGTGTCTCACACCACTGTGCGTGTGTGTTTGTGTCTGTGTGTGTATCTGTGTGTGTGTACATGGGAACTCAGCACTTTTTGCACAATTTTTCTGTAAACCTAAATGTGCTCAAGAAAAAATCTATTCACAAAAGCAGTTACACCGCAGGTCTCTGCCATCTGAAGGAATGTTCATGCTGATTTCACGATGTGGAGCACCACTCCACTCGGTAAAGCAGCTCAGACGCTGACACGTGGGGAACAAAGAGGGTTTCTAACTCTGAGCAATCACTGAATGACCGGGGAAGGGGTGCCAAGCAAGTTTCCAGCCCTGTCCCCTAGGACACCATGAGGACAGCGATAGGACAGCGGCATTCACTCGCCCTTGTACAAGGAGGGTGACTTCTCAGTGAAAAGTACCAGAGATGCAGACAGCGCTGACCTCCTCACGGCACTCTGACACCCCAGCTCAGCGCCTGCTGGAAATGTGGCTGTGGGGTGAGGGGTCAGCATCCCACAGCACAGAGGGAAAACGTGGCAGCTGCCCTCCACAGGACTGAGCAGCCACAAATCACAGCGTTTCCCCACCAGTCACAGAATCCTGCCAAGCCCACAGAAAATGGCACACATGGCTCTTTGTATCTTAAAGGAGGTGATACACAGTGGGGGCACAGTTGGGGTGGTCAGCAGACCTTAATGGGTGGGGGCTGCTACTCAGGGAGACCCTCTTAATAAGGCCCAGAGTCTCCAGTGCACATTTTCTAGACCAGGACAGCCCCTTGGGAGGAGTCTGGAGATGAGGCAGCCCCCTGCACAAGCCTGCAAGCGTCAGCCTGGCAAGTCTGGGAAGAATGTTTTCCAGGTGTGTTAGTGTCCCTGGCCCTCCATAGCAAAACAGACAAAGTGGGTGGCTTCAAAGAACAGGTTCCGGAGGCTGAGAGTCCAGGGTCAACGGGGCGTCAACAGGGCTGTTTCCTGTCTACTCCAGGGGAGGGTCCTTCAGTGTCTCTGCCAACTTCTGGCGGCCCAGGCATCTCTGGGCGTTCCCTGACTTGTGGGTGTATCGTCCTGTGATATCTGTCCCTGTGTGATGCTGTCTCTGTGTTTGTCCTCCCCTTTCATGTGCCCATGTCCAAGCAGGAAGGAAGACCTGCCTTGCTCTGGTATGGCCTTGTTAACTGAAGACGTCTTCGGAGATGGGTGTGTTTCCCAACAAGGTCCCATTTCCAGGTACGGGCATTGGGACTTCAGCATGTCCCTTGGGGGCACATGCGGCTCAATCCCTAACACCACAGCTACGTTAGATCAGCGTTTGCTTGTCTATTCACAGTATTTCCAAAAACCAAGGATGCAAGGGAGAGCTAAGTCCAGCAGGCTAACAGGCCCCAGCTGCCAACAGCTTCCACCGGACGGAGTCCAGCACCGGGAGACCATGCCCAGTGGCTGCCACCAACTACTCCGACAGCAGTCACAGTGGAGGGTCACAGACAGAGCTGCAGAAAAAGGAACAAAATTCAAACTGACAAGGAAAGACCAGGTTTACTGGTTGGACTGAGAGTAGAGAAGTGCCGAGAGTGTGGCCATGGGACACCCTTTAGCTCAGTGCTGAGTCACTCCTGAAGTTGGCTTCAGCCGCAGATTAGACAAGCCTATGAAACGGTGATGCCAAGCGGAGTGCCGCCGAGGCGGATCCGACTCGTGGCAACCCTAGAGGCCAGAGTAAAACTGCCCCTAGAGTGTTCAAGGGGCGCCTGGTGGATTAGAACTGCCTATCGTGTGGGTAGCAGTGAACCCGCTATACCAGCAGGATACACGTAGCTTTACCACATATACAGGACTAACCGGGCCCACAACCCAAAAGCACAGACGAGGGCAGGAAGGGTTAGGAAAACTGGACAAACGGAAATAGGGAACCTGGAGTCCCGAAGGGGGGAACGTTGACGCATCGCGGGGTGGCCAGCCAGTGTCACAAATCGATTTGTGTATGAGTTGTTTAATGAGAAGTTCATTTGCTCTGTACACTTCCACCTGAAGCACAATAAAATATTTCCTCAACTCAAAACAATATACCAGGAATTCTACTACTAAAGAGGAAGGATGTCATTTAAATAAATAAATAAATAAATAAATAAAAGAAATGATACAAAACTTGCAGTTATTTTTATGATATTAGAAGAGATTTGCAACGAGTAGTTTCCAGATCTGTGGGTCTACATGTTGGATGTAGCGTCTGCGGGTCAGACAGCCTGGGAGCTGAGTTTTCAGAGCCTCATGTGGTTTGGGCCGGTTGCTTGGTCACTGGTGGGTGGACAGTGCAGTTCCCTGTTGGGGGCAGAGTCCTAAAGATGTCCCCCAAGGTTCCTGCCCCCCAGTTTGCCTATCAAACACCAATCCAGGTGCTTCACAGGGACCTCACAGAGGTGACGAAGGCTCCTAACCAGAGAACATTGAGACATAGCCCCTCCCTAGGGTTTTCCTGGCAGTGATCTTCCTGGAGACACGTTACCAGGCCCTTCAGCTGTGGCACCAGTGGGGGCGGGGCGTGAACTACCAGTCAGGTGTCAAGCTCAAACTATTTGCTCAACCTAGGGAAGCCCTGGGATGCTGTGGTTAAGAGCTGGAGCCACTAACCAAAAGCTTGGCAGCTGAAATCCGTCAGGTGCACTTTGGAAACCTGTAGGGCAACTCTACTCTGCCCTGTAGGGTCTTTATTGAATCAGGAGTGACCCAGCATCAATGGGTTTGGGGGTTGCTTGCCGAGTGCTTTAAAATAAGGAGGTGATTTTACATTATCGCTATGTTCAAGGAACCCTTAAAAGCAGGCACGGAAGGCAGAGTGACAGATGCAGCAAAGGAGGGGTGCGGAGGAGAGGCAAGGAGAAGGGAAGTCAGAGAACGCAACGAGTGAAAGGTACTCAACGGGATGTCGTTAGAGGCTGTATTCAAGGTGACAGTAAGGAGGCAGAACCTCTCTTTTCCCCCACCTGGGCAGTGTTGGGAGAACCCAGCTAAATAAAAAAACTTACAAAATGTCTAGGTTTCTATTGAAAATCTAAACCTTAAATTCCTGAATCTAGCAGTATTTCAAACTGAAAAAGACAATTAATAGAATTATCTGAAGGGTATTTTAAAGCAACTGTCATAAAAGTCCTTCCATGGCAGTCACAATCATGCTTGAAAAAAAGAATTAGAAAGTTCTATGAAGGAAATAATTATTAAGAAGAAGAAACAGAAGGGAGACTAACATTGCTAGATTATACGCAAAGCTAAGAGATTTCCCAAATGCAATCCAACTCTTTCAAGGACTGAGTAGCAGGGGCAGGGGTCCAGGGACCATGGTTTCAGGGGACATCTAGGTCAATCAAAGAAACAATTTTAAAGAAATAGCTCTGCATCCCACCCTAGTGAGTGGCATCTTAAAAGCTAGCAAGCTGCCATCTAAGTAGCATCAATTGGTCCCAATCCACCAGGAGTAAAGGAGAATGAAGGACATCAAAGACATGAGGAGATCCTGAGCCCAAGAGACAGAAAAGGCCATGCTATCCAGAGAGTATATTAGCATGGGACCAGAAGAAATAGAAGGCGCCTGGCCACCACCAATGATTGCCCTGACAGGGATCACAACGTACAGTGCCTGACACAGTGGGACAAAAATGGGGATGAAGGGCTAGAACTCTATTAAAAGATCAGACTAAGTGGTCCAACAGGCTGGAGGGCCCCTGAAGACATGGCCCCTGGACTGTCTGTTAGCCCAGAGCCGATACCAGTACTGAAGCCAACTCTTCAAGCGAAGAATGGACTGGACTATAAGACATAGAGTGATGTTGGCAAAGAGTGTGCTTCTTGGCTTAAGTACGAGGCCCAAGAATGAAGTCCAGGAACTCAGTTGTTTCAAGTGCTACGTACCTCATAGTTGAGTATCACTATGGTCACCTCCAAAGTCCTTCCTTCGGGAAGCTATACTTCGATGCCAGGGCCTAGTTCACCCTTAACGCAATTTTGGAACTCTCTCTGGAATGGCCGTTGTGCACTGTGGCATGGTACCAAGTTGGCGCACTTCATTGTATAGTTGTCTATGAGGGAGTTTTGGGCCAGTAAACAAATACCTCTATTGGAACACCCTCCTTTCTCACCTGATCTGGCCTCCAGTGACTCTTTTCTTTACCTGAAGATAAAGGAAATGTTGAACAGAAGACATTTTGATGACATTCAGGCCATCAAGGGTAATATGATGACAGCTCTGACGGCCATTCCAGAAAAAGAGTTCCAAAACTGCTTTGAAAAGTGGACTGGGTGCTGGTGTTGGTGCATAGCTTCCCAATGGAGGACTTCGAAGGTGCTCACAGTGATAGTCAGCAGTGAGGTATGTAGCACTTTTTCTAGGATGAGTTCGTGAACGTAATTGTCCGACCTCAAGTATACGTAAGGCTGTCAGAGCAGCTTCTGCCCTGAGACAAGACGAGAGGGTAGAAGGCGAGAGAAAGGAGTTGGTTGAAGGGATACAGGAACCACAGGGTGAGAAGGAGGCACGTGGTGTCACATGGTGGGGAGAGAAAGCGGAGATGCATAGCAGTGAGTGTGCAGGGTTTGGAGGCCAAATTGACTTGTAAACTTTGCCAAGCGAACTTGCCCTAAAAGACAACAAATATTTTTTAAGAGTCTGTTGTCACTGTTAGGTGCCATAGAGTCAGTTCCACCTCATCGCCACCCTGTACACAACAGAAGGAAATACCGCCTAGTCTAGTGCCATGTCCACTGTCGCTTTTAAGCTTCAGCCAATTGTTTTGGCCACTGTGTCAATCCATTTCCTCGAGGGTCTTCCTCTTTCTCTCTTGATCCATGTACAGATTCCTAGAAGCTCAATTAAGTGTTGTGGAATTCCCATTTTACACAATGTTAGCCATAATTTGTTATAATCCATACAGTTGAATGCTTTTGCATAGTCAGTGAAACACAGGTGAACATCTTTCTGGTATTCTCTGCTTTCAGCCAAGATCCATCTGACATCAGCAATGACATCCCTGGCTCCACATCCTCTTCTGAATCCAGCTTGAATTTCTGGTAGTATATTTTTCAATATGCTGTTGCAGTCACTTTTGAAAGATCTTGGGCAAAATTTTACTTGCGTGTGAGAGTAAGGATACTGGTCAGTCACTTCTGCATTTGATTGGATTACCTTTCCTTGGAATGGGCATAAACATGGATCTTTTCCAGTCAGTTGGCCAGGTAGCTGGCCTCCACATTTCTTGGCACAGACGAGGGAGCACTTCCAGTGCTGCATCTGTTTGTTGAAATATCTCAATTAATATTCCGTCAATTCCTGGAGCCTTGTTTTTTGCAATGCCTTCAATGCAACTTCTACTTCTTCCTTCAGTACCGTTGGTTGCTGATCATATGCTACCTCTTTAAATGGCTGAACATCGACCAGTTCTTTCTGGTATAATGACTCTGTGTATACCTTCCGTCTTGTTTTGATGCTCCCTGATTCATTTAATATTTTCCCTGTAGAAGCCTTCACTATTACAGCTTGAGGCATGAATTTTTTTCTTCAGTTCTTTCAGCTTGAGAAATGCAGACCATGTTATTCCCTTCTGGTTTTCCATAACTAGCTCTTGCACATGTCATTATAATACTTTCTTTTGTCTTCTGGAGCTGCTCTCTGAAATCTGTTTAGGTCTTTTACTTTGCCCTTCCTTCCTTTTGCTTTAGCTGCTTGGTGTTCAAGAACAAGTTTCAGTGTTGCCTCTAACATCCAATTTGTTCTTTTCTTTTTTCCCCTCTCTTTATAATGACTTCTTGCTTTCTTCATGGATGGTATCTTTGATGTCATTCCACAATTTGTCTGGTCTTTGGTCATTAGGGGTCAACACATCAAATCTATTCTTGAAATGGTCTTTAAACTCAGGAGAGATATACTCAAGGTCACAGTTTGGCTCTGTGGACTTGTTTTAATTTTCTTCAATTTCAATTTGATTTTGCATATAAGCAACTCATGATCTGTGCCGCATTCAGCAGCTGGTCTTATTCTGTCTGCTGATACGGAGCTTTTCTACCATCCTTTTCTGCAGATGTAGTCAATTTAGTTCCTGTGTGTTCCACCTGGTGAGGTCCATGTGTACAGTTGCTGTTGGTGTTGGATAAATAGGATATTTGCAATGAAGGCAGTATTAGTCGTTGGTTGTTACCTTGCAAAATTCTATCATGCAGTTTCCAGCACTGTTTCTATCACCATTTCCGATCAAATGGAGATTTAGAAATGGAAAATATAATAACCCACGCTGGCCCCCGAAAAACCTCAGTAGATGGGCTCAACCAGAACAGAGGGGACAGAGGAAAGAATCAACGAACCTGAAAATAAAACAATAATAATATTCCATCTGAATAACAAATAAAATCAATTTTAAAAGTGAACAGAGCTTTGAAAATCTGTGGAGTATATAACAATTGGAGTTTTGAAAGGAGGGAAGAAGCAGCGCTGAATGAGCGAGCGAAGAAATAACAGCCCCAAACGTCCTAAATCTGACCAAAGATGTAAACCTACAGATGCAAGAAGCTGAGCAAATCCCAAGATGAGTACATCTGAGGAATTTCATGGTAAGGCACTCTGAAAACTAGCCAGAGAAAATGTATCCTCACCTATGGAAGAAAATCACTGAAATGATGGCAGATTTCTCATCAGAAACCACAGAGGCCAGAAGAAAGTGGCATAAAATTTTTAAAGTGCTGAACAAAGCAAAAAAGAACTGCCAACTCAAAATCCTATATGCAGAGAAAATATCTTTTTAGGAATAAAGGGGAAATCAAGTTTCTCTCACATGAAAGGACACTAAGAATTTGTTGCCAACAGATCTATCTTAAAATAATGGTTAAAGTAAATTCTCGGAACAGGTAGGAAACAATAAAAGAGGGAGTCTTGGGGTAGTCAGAAGGAAGAAAGAATACAGTAATAAAAAATTCTTCAGACTTTTGTTCTCTTGAATTTTCTAAAATATGTTTGACCATTGAAGTCAAAATTATAAACTGCTTGATGTGGTTTAAAATGAATATAGAAGAAATATTTAAAACAATTATAAATGGAAGGTGAGTGCGTGTGTGTGCACGCGCGTGCGTGTGTGCGCACTAATGTTACAGTGGTTGAGAGCTCAGGTTGCTAATCAAAATGTAAGCAGTTCAATCCACCAGCCTTGGAAAGCCTATGAGACAGTTCTGTCTGCTAGAATCGCTGAGTCAAGTCAACTCATCGGCAATGGGTTTGGTTTTTAGTTTGTATGCATGTAAGGTTTGTACAAGTCATTCAAATTGATAAAGTAATAACACCACTAGACTGTGATAAATTACGGCACTTGGCTTGGTGAATGTAATACTTGACAGCAACCACTAAAAAAATTTGCACAGACATGAACTCAAAACCATCACAGCTAATTCAAAATGCAATTCTAAATAGCATTCAAGTATTTCACTTGAAAAATGTTGACGGAAGACAAGGGAAGAAAGAGAAGTGAGAAAAAGGGAACAAACTGCAAACAAAGATGAAAATGGCAAGCACAAGCACTGATTTTTCAAAAGCTACATTAAATATAAGTGAACTAAACTATACCAGTTAAAAGACAGAGATTGGTAGAATGGGTTAAAAAATATGAGTCAATTATACGCTGTCTACAAGAAACTTCAGATATAACGGTGTAGTCAAGTTGAAAGTAAAAGGATGGAAAGACTCTTATCGTGTAAACATTATTTTAGGAAATCAAAAATGGCTATGTTAATAGTGGATAAAGCAGATTTCAGAACACAGAAAATCACCAAAAACAGCAAAGTAATTATGTGACTAAAGGGTTAATCCACCAAAAAGACAGCATCCTAGATATGTTTGCACCAAATAACAGAGGGCAAAATATGTGAAATTAACACTAATAGAATTTAAAAGACGATTAGACAAATCTCCAGTTGTAGTTGGCAACTTCAACACTTGTCTCTCAACAATTGAAAGAACAACCAGACATAAAATCAGCAAGGATATAGAAGAACTCAATGGCACCATCGACTGACAGTATTTATCAATGTTCATAGAATATCCCACCAAACAACAGAACATATGTTCTTTTCAGGTGCCCATGAAACATGCTTGTTGAATTAGTTGCAGTCTGTTTTAAGGTCTAGGAATTGATATCATACACAGTGTATTCTCTGACTACAGTGGAATCAAACTGGAAATCAGTAACAGGAAAATACCCAAACACTTAGAAACTAAATGAGCCACTCCAAACAATCCATGAGCCAAAGAGGGAATTCCAAGGGAAAGAAATATTGAACTGAATGAAAATGAAGACGGAGAATATCAAAGTCTGTGAGACACAGTTAAATGTGAGACACAGTTAAAGCAATGAGAAGGAGGACATTTACAGCATTAATTGAGGTATTAGAAAAGATGCTGGAGCAAGCAGACACTTACCGGCAAAAAAGCTTGAACCAAAATTTCACATTTTATACAAAAATTAATTCAAAATGGATCATATCTTGAATGCAAAACATGAAACTATACCAACTCATTGCTGTTGAATCAAACTCATAGTGACCCAACAGGACAGAGTAGGACTGCCTCATAGCGTTTCCAAGGCTGTAAATCTTCGTGGAATGAGACTGCCACATTCTTCTTCCACAAACTGCCCAACTATTAGGAAAAAATCATAGAAAACCTTTGGAATCTAAAACTAATCAAAGAGTTCTTAGACTTGACAGAAAGTACAATCCATAAAAGGAACAACGGATCAATTAAATTCATTGAAGTTAAACTCTTTTTGCTCTGTAGAAGATTTTGTTAAAAGAATAAAAGGTAAACTGGAGACTAGGAGAAAATACTTGCCAATCACGTATCTGACCAAGGCGTATTTTCTAGAATAAATAAAGAACTTTCAAAACTGAAAAATAGCTTAAAAATGGTAACAACATAGACACACGCACACCCGCATTCACAGCAACATTATTCACAATATCAAAGGGATGGAAGCAACCTAAGAGTCCTTTGACAAGTGGGTGGTAAAACAAAGGCACACACACTATGCAATACCACGCAATGATAAAGAACAGTGATAGATCTCTGAAACATCTCAAAATACAGGAGAATCTGGAGGGGATTATATTAAGTGAAATAGGTCAATAACAAAAGGACGAGTATTATATTGCACTACTGTTATAAAAGCTGACGAAAAGCTCTAAACACAAAACAATTGCTGAGGGTTATGAGGTAGGGAAGGGGCAGGGAGGGAAAATTCCCACATAGATAATAGATAAAGGACAACTTTGTTGAAGGGTAAGACAGTACCTGGGGAAGACAGCAAAACTTGACAAAGACAAGAGCTTGAAAGCCTCAGGGGCACATCTGCAACTTCCTGAAGCGCCGAATTTCTGGGCTGTGGGTACAGTGCTCTCATGGGACATTTAGCTCATTTAGCATAACATAGTTTATAATGAAACTGTTCCACATCCTGCTTGAGTGGGCAGCCTCTGGAGGGGCTAAAAGCTTGTGAGTGGCCATCTAAAATGCTCCACTGACCCTGCCCCACAAGGAACA
The DNA here is from genome assembly GCA_028571685.1 of Heterohyrax brucei. Classification (NCBI taxonomy): domain Eukaryota; kingdom Metazoa; phylum Chordata; class Mammalia; order Hyracoidea; family Procaviidae; genus Heterohyrax; species Heterohyrax brucei. Next base: position 3,089,098 of record CM053154.1, on the reverse strand, counting down.
AGGTAGAATGGAGACAAAGGGGAAGATCAGTCCAAAGGACTAAGGGACAACAGTTACCACAGCCTCCACCAGACTGAGTCCAGCACAACTAGGTGGTGTCCACCCACCACTGACTGCTCTGTCATGGATCACAATAGAGGATCCTGAACAGAGCTGGACAAAAACGTAGAACAAAATTCTAACTCACGAAAAAACACCGGTCTTGCTGATTTGACACAGAATGGAGAAACCCCAAGGGTGTGTCCTCAAGACACCTTCTTAACTCAATACTGAAGCCCCTTCTGAACTTTGCCCAGCAGCCAAAGATTAGATAGACTCATAAAACAAAATGAGACTAAAGAGCACACCAACCCAGGGGCAAGAATGGGAAGGTAGGAAGGGACAGGAGAGCTGGGGATGGAGAACCTGAGGTCAAGAAACAGAGCATGTTGACATGTTGTGGGGTTGGCAATGTATGTCACAATAAGTGTATTAATTGTTTAATAAGAAACTAATTTGCTCTGCAAAATGTCATCTAAAGTACACTTTAAAAAAAATGTCATTTTGGCCTGACACTTGTCATTTAATTATACTATCATTTCTGAGCAAATAAACAAATGTAATTGCATTCATCATTATCCATGGTGCCTTACTCATCTATGCTGCTGTGACAGAAATACCACAAACAGGTGGCTTTATGAAGAGAAATTTATTTTCTCACAGAAAAGTAGGCTTCAAGTCCAAACTGAGGGTGTCCGTTGCAGGAGACGTCTTTCTCTGCTGGCTCTGGAGGAAGGTCTTTGTTGTCATTCGTGCCCTGAACAGGGAGCTTCTCAGGTGCAGGGACCTCAGCTCCAAAGGGTGTGCTCTCCTCCCAGTGCTGCTGCTTTCCCAAAAGTATGATGTTCTCAACTCTGCTTTCTTGCCTTTCCTGTATGTCTCAAGTGATTGCCTCAAGGCACAGGGCAATATTAAAGATTGAGTCCTGGCCGGCCAATGCAACCACTGCCCATCCTCCCTCATTAACATCGGAGAGGCGGCCTTACAACCTCTAGGAACATTGCACGATACCGAGAATCATGGTCCAGCCAAACTCACACTCACGTCTTTGGGCAGACACAATTCAACCCATGACACGGGGTTACAGAATAAATCTGTTGTGAATGAAGAATAATAATGACCATGTAGCCAGCTGTTAGCTGCCCTTAGTCGGCCCCACTGTGTCTACCCTGCACAGTACGCACAGTGATTGCCCTGTCCTGCACTGTCCCAGGACTGGTTGTAGACCAGCAATTGTCACCACAGGGTTTTCATTGACTGATTTTTGGAAATAGATTGCCAGGTCTTTGGGCAGAAGGCATGACAAGACGTGAAGAGGATACACTAGTGGCCAAAATCACATGAAAAGATGTCAACGTTTCAAGTCATTGGTTTTGTTAGGTGCCACTGAGTCAGTTCTGCCTCGCAGTGACCTCACTTACAAAGCAAGATCGCCCAGTCAGTCCTGTGCTGTCCTAACCCCACCACCACTTTGTCAGTCCACTTCATTGATGCTCTTTGTGTTTTTTGATGACCTATCCTTTACCAAGCACAATGTCTTTCTCCAGGGACTGATCCCTTCTGACGAGATGTCCAAAATGAGTGAGACAAATTCTTGCCATCCTGTTTCCAACAGAGATTTGTCAGTTCTCTTTGCAGCCCCTAGTATATTCAATATTGTTCACCAACATGACACTTTAGAGGCGTCAGTTCTTGTCTGGTCTTCCTGATTCAGCATCCGGCTTTTGTATGCACATGAGGTGAGGAAAAACGCCGTGTTCTGGGTCAGGAGCATGTTAGTCCTCAGAGTGACATCTTTGCTTTTCAACATTTCAAAGAGGTCTTTTGCAGCAGATTAGCACAGTACAATACATCGTTAGATTTCTTGACTCCGTGGACGCTGATCGTGGATACAGATAGAACGAAATCCGTAATAACTTCGATCTTTTCACCATTTATCACGATGTTGCTTACTGATCCAGTTGTGAGGATTTTTGTTTTCTTGGTGTTGAAGTGTGACCCATACTGAAGGTTGTGGTCTTTGATCTTCACCAGTGAGTCAAGTCTGTGTCGCTTTCAGTGAGCAAGGTTTTGTCATTTGTATTTCGTAGACTGTTAGTGAGTCTTCCTCCAACCCTGACACCCTGCTCTTTTTCATGTAGCCCAGTGTCTCAGATGATTTGGTCAGCATAAGGATTGAGTGAGTGCAGTGAAAAGATATAATCCTAACGCGCACCATTCCTGACTTTAAGCCACGCAGTGTCTATCTCAACAGCTGCCTTCTGATGCAGGTACAATTCCTCCTGAGCACAATAAGTATAGAATTCTCACTCTGTGCAATGCTAGCCATCGCTTGTTATGACCCACATAGTCGAATGCCTGTGCATAGTTAATAAAACACAAGCAAACGTCTTTCTGGTGTCCTCTGCTTTCAGCCAAGATCTTTCTGACATCAGCAATAATGATCCTGGTTCCACGTCCTCGTCTGAATTCTGCCTTGATTTCTGACAGTTCCCTGTCAGTATACTGCTGTGGCTGCTTTTCAATGATCTTCAGCAAAATTTTACTTGTGTATGATACTAACGATATTGTTATGCCCATAGAATCCTTCAGTATTGCAACTCAAGGCGTGATTTTTTTTTCAATTCTTTCACCTTGAGAAATGTCAAATGTGTTCTTCCTGTTTGGTTTTCTAACTCTGGGTCTCTGCTCATTTCACCATAACACTTCCTTCTGACTTTTCTAGGTGCCACCAGCAACACAGAAACAGAATTGATTTGGAACCCAAGGCCTTGGCCTCTCACTCTGCATCGGCACTGACTTCCTGGGCTACTTGAGAGAAGTGAGGTCCACTTGGGCCTCTGGTTGCCTACCCTGGAAGGGCCCTGAAAGGCCATCAGTGAACACGGCAATGGGATGGGAGGTGTCCCACTCTGCTCCCAATGGTGGCTGCCGATGCTGTGTGTGTGTGTGTGTGTGTGTGTGTGTGTGTGTGTGTGTGTGTGTGTGTGTGTGTGTGTGTGTGTGTGTGTGTGTGTGTGAGATCCAGCAGTCACTTTGTCTGTGGTCCAAGCAAGAAGACCCCAGACTTCTCTGAAAGCTGACGGGACTGACAGCCCCCTGGGTCTTTCAGGACGTGTGATCTCTTTTGGTCCGACTGAGGTCTCTCTCTAGATCCCATGACCTCGGAGGTGGGTGGGGGTAGCCACGGCACCACAGTCTGCATTCTGAGGGTGGGTGGGCCAGGGGATGTGAAGAGAGCCAGCCGGGAGCACCTGCTGGCTTCAGGCCCAGCAGACGTGTCCTAAGTGTGTTTCTTTCCCTGGCATGTTGGCCCGTGTGGCTGGTCTAGCCCATCTACCAGTCTCAGGTGTGACAAGTGAGACTGCCCTTTATGGGTCAGGTACACAGCAGACAGGCCAAGCAGGCAGGCCCTTTCCCTTCCCTTCCCTCCAGGTGAGGGTCCAGCTGTTAGACAGACAGGCCCAGCAGTCACCGCCAGGAGAAAGAAGGCCTCCTCTGGTGGGTCTGACATGGACATTCCACTTGCACAAACCCAGTGTGGCCCTGAGACAGAGCTGACCACAGCTGACCGCCGCAGCTCTGTCTTTGGAATCAGGGTCCGTGGAGCAGATGGTATCGGTGGGCCCGAAAACTGCGGTGACAGTTTCATGGGCTTTGTGTGTGAGAGACCCGTGGGAAGGAGCCGCAGCCAAGGGTCAGGAGACAGGGACCTCTGAGCGCAAGGGCCTGGCTCTGATCAACAGTATCAGTGAGCTTGGGAACACCTCTCTTCCCTAGAGTTCCAGTGAGGGCCTAGCAGATCTCAGTGTGAGGCCCCATGGGACCCTGAGTGGAGGACCCACGCGGACTACTGGCCTCTCACTCCGAAAACTGAGCAAGTTCGGGAGTGCCGGGCTGAGCCGCTGTGTTCTCACACCGCCCTGCGTGCAGCAGCAGAGCCTGGGGCAGCCCGCGCGGCTCCCACAGAAACAGCACCGACGGCTGGCTTTCAAAGAGAAAATTCACTCCGTTACAGTCCGGTATGCTGCAAGTCCAAATTCAGGGTGTCGGCTCCAGGGAAAGGCTTTCTCTGTTGGCTTGTGAGGAAGGTCCTTGTCATCAGTCCTCCCCTGGGCTGGGAGCTTCTCAGGTGCAGGGACCCTGGGTCCTTTCCAGGGGATGCGTTCAGCTCTCAGCGCTACTTTCTTACACGGTGGCCTGAGATCCCCAAATCTCTCTGCTAACTTCTTTCCTTTCTATCTCAAGAGACTGCCTCAAGACATGATACCGTCTTACACACTGAGTTCTTCCTCACCAAGGCAACTGCCCCCCATCCTCCCGCATGAACGTCACACAGGTGGGTTTGTAGTGCACAAGGACGTCACACAGTCCCGGGAATCTTGGCCCAGCCAAACAGCCACACACATTCTTGGGGGGATACAATTCAATCTGTGACAAGAAGGAAACCAATGTAGGTCTCAACTTCCTCTTGGCTTCCAGACCCTGCTGGGGGAAGGCTTCCCTGCCCTTTCAGAGTCCTCAGCCAGGATCCATGTAGCTGGCCATCCTGAGTTTTTAAGAAAAGTTACTCTGTTTTTTTTTAATGTCCAATTTTCTGTTGTTAAAATTTTGATTGTTTAAAAGCTTTAAGCGTGCAGGCTGATGGTCTGCAGGGCAGGCAGTCCAGGGGTCCACACAAGTATCTCTCCAAGTCCTATAAGGTGGTCTCTCCCAAAGGGTTCTATAAACAAAGAACCTTAGAGAATGTTACATTATTTTTGCAGATTTGCATGTCTCAATGATGTTTTAGAGGCTCTGATGTAAGAGCAACCTGCACTTAACCTTGGGCTGTTGTTGGGTGTTGGGTTGTAGCTGTCCTTCTCAAACTTGTTGGCCAAGGAAGCTACATCCATCAACTCTCAGTGTCATTCATGCTTTTGTGAGCATTCTGCCCTGAGACAGCCTCTCCCAACAAAGAGAGAGAAAAGCCTCAACAGCCAGACAGGTCGAGGGATGGGGAGCCAGCAGGCCGGTAGAGAGTCTCACGGAGGTCCAGCAGACAGAAAGTAGATGAGGTTGGCCAGGGCACAAGGCTACACGGTCTGGGGAGGCCCAGAGGCACTGGCCATCCAATGGCATTCCCGGCCAGGAATCGACAACCAGGAAGGAAAGTGCTGGGGGTGAGGATGGGGCCCGGGGATGAACAGATAAATGGGAACTACTAAGAATCAAACACTTTTGTTCATCCGAAGGCTTAATGAAAGGAATTAAAAGACCATGTACAGAATGAGAAAATTTTAGGAAACTACATGTCAGACTAATGTCTGATCTCCATAATCTACAAGGTACTGTAAAATACCAACAAGAAAAAAGTAAATAACCCAGTTAAGCAATGAGCAAAGGAGATGGACAGACACTTCACCAAAGAGGACGTCCAGGCAGCCAAAAGACACGTAGGAAATGCTCACGATCTTTAGCTATTAAAGAAATTCAAATCAAAACTATGATGAGATACCATCTCACCCCAACAAGGTTGTCCAGGATCCAAAAAATATAAAACAACAAATGCTGGAGAGGCTGTGGAGAGACTGGAACACTCCTACACTGTTGGTGGGGTTGCAAAATGCTACAGTCTCTTTGGAAAGCAATCTGGTGCTTCCTTAAAAAGCTGGAAGTAGACATAGCATTTGATCCAGTAATCTCACTGCTTGGTCTCTGTTCTATCTCTGTTCTTAGGCTCAGCTTTCACCACAACCATTCCCACCCCCGCCTGATAGACTGTGTGTCCTGCTTCCTCGTGCCGGCGGCTGTCTCTCTGCTGCTGCTACCAGGTTAGCTCCCCGAGGGCAGGGCTTTCGTCAGCTGTGCCCGCTGCCCTCGGCAGAGTGAGCAGCAGCGCTCAGATGCGGGAGTGCTCCCACTCTGTATCTGCAAATGGGGCCCAGACATTGGGCACGTAAGGACCTGGCTGAGGCAGGCTGGTGCGCTGGGTACAAAGCAGAATGCGGAGAAGAGGGAGTGCCCGTAGAGGGAGGCCAAGAAATGTCCAAGGCTGGCAAAGCAGAAATGGTGGTCGGTCCTTGTCACTCCAGTGACTTGTGAAAAATGGCAAAAGTAGAAACAATACAACTGACAAAATTAAGGCAACAGCCTAGGAGTGGAAACGACACAAACAACACTTTCTGATGAGGAAGTCAAATAGAGATTGTTTAAAATTGATAAATCCAGAAACAGAAGTAAAGGCGTTTTGTTTAGAATTATGGCAGTAACAACAGGATCTGAAAACATAAACTGTTTAAACGACTCTCTCCTGAGAGCAGCCCCCCAGGAGACTTGCTTTCCCGTTTCGCATCCGTCTAGACAGCTTTCTTATTTTCATTGGTGTGCCATGACTTTTATAATTTTAGAAAATATGGGAAAATGCAATGGACACAGACTTTGATATCTTTGTTTTCTGCAAAGATGTCTTCACTTATTTATGATTTAGTATCACGCTGTTGGATTTTACAGAGGATCAGTATAAAAAATGGCCATCTGAAAAGAGTACATCTATGTGATTTGAAAAGTGCCACAAAAGGCATTTGTGTCCATTATGTCACCCAATGTCCCTTACACAAAAATTCATGCAGAAAACTTCTCCTAGAATTCATACCTCCCAAAAGTCAGTCTAACTGAGGAAAAGTAGCCACAACTCACGTGAAACATGAAGAGGCTGTCTGTCTTGATACGTGAAAGAGTTCTCAAATTAATAAAATAGGTACTTCAGAGCCTCAAAAGAAAAACAAAAAGACAGTTTATGTGGTGTAAATTGTCTCACCACAGAAGGTAAGTTTCCAAAAAGCCAAAAGAAGCAGCAAGTTCACATCAAGGGAGGGTGATGGGAGAACTTGGCCTGGGGGCCCTGATGTTGACAGTGATGGCGTACCACAAAAACAGAGGGCAAGAGTGGCTGCAGACACAACCAAGGGGATCGTTGTCACTGCGCCCCACGTGTAGACTCTGCTGGGTGCACAACGGGTGGGGCCCCTGTGTTTTCATCACAATAATAATGAACAGTGGATTCACATTTTTATCTTTCAGATTGGAAAAACTAAAGGAGCGGGAGGAAGATCAAGATGAGTGGAAAAGAAGGAGGAAGCAGAAGAGGAAAAGAAGCAGCGGGCAGGGACTGGGGCCGGGACCTGGAAACCCAGCTCGGGGCCAGAAGCTCGGCCTCTGAGGACCTGCAAACCATGATCAAGGCCTTTGGAAAACAGACCTGGTCCAGCCCACCAGTTTCCCCTGCAGGAATTCAGCCTAAGGAAGCGACAGGCCAAGGTCTACACCAGTCTTCTCTGGTCTTGGGGCTGCTCAGCACTGGAACCCTCCATCCACACGAGGCACTGTTCTCCTGGCTCTGGGTGGCATGAGTCCTACGTCTCTCTGCTCTCTCCTCTCTTCTATGAGCAAAAGATGTTGACTTCAGACACATCCAAGTCTTGCAGGTGGGGTCCTGCCTTGCCCACGTAGCCTGCCACCTTTCCCTCTCATTAACTCCAGGGAGGCAGTATTTACAGCACACAGGAAAATCACATCAGTACCAGGACTCATGGCCTAGCCACAATGACACACATCTAGGGGGGACACAATTCAATCCATGACATCCCCAAATAGGAAACGGTTAAAGAAACGAAGATAATCCGTACCAGGCACTGAATCAGGCAGTCACTAAAATGATGTCAGAAATTTATACTTAATTACATAGAAAAATGTCCTAGTAGTGTGGTTAAATGAAGAAAACACTTTAGAAAACAGTGCAACTAACGTCATCCAGGTTTTACAGACATACATACACACACACACTTACAATTTTGGTAAAATTATACACAAAAAACCAGGTTCCCATTCAAAAATTTCTGCAGCTGACATTCAGTAACATTGGTTACGTGCCTCAGTTGTATCACACTACCCTCGTTTCCAGTCTAGTTGTTCCATTTCCATTAATTTAATCTCAGCACACACACACACACACACACATACCCGCCCCCGTTCCTCCAGCTTCTCGTCTGTGCTTCAGGGTGACTGCTGTCCATCTCATCTCACGTGACTGGCTTTTCCAGAGTGCAGGTGTCAAAGATGAAATTCTTTCGTTTTTGAGCTCATGTGCCGTTTACTTAAAAGGTGATTCCAGGGGATCATTTCTGTCAGAGCTGCAAGAACATAGGACCCACTCCGATGCACTCTGCCCTGGACGGCTGTGACTGAAACACGCCCAGTTGTCACTGTTAGCACATTCAGCACATGTTTCTGGGACACCTGTTTTACCCCAAGCAATGGGGATAAACAGGAAAGCTGACAGGAGAGGTCTCCCCTACTGGGGACATGGAAGGGCATGGGGTCTCTTGACAATGTGTGAAGTGAGGTTCCTCGTTTTCATCCCAGGACTGGTCAGACTTTGTAATAACACGTGTGTGTGTTCTGCTCTTCACGGCTCCTTCCCTCCTCCAGAGGGTCCAGGAGAGATCCTTTTCCCACGGCTGGGTACCCAGGGCCTAGCCCAGCGGAGAGAGGCCCCAGCTGACGCTAACCAAAAGGTTGGAGATTTGAGTCCAGCCAGCGTGCCTCAGAAGAGAGGCCTAGCAACTCATTCATGGGAACTCACGCAGCGAGACCTGGTGGAGGGCGGTTCTGCCCAGACACCCATGGGATCGTCATGCATCAATGCCGGAAACTCAGACCCTGAGACCCCGTGGAGGGGAGTTCTGCCCAGACACCCATGGGATCGCCATGCATCAATGTCGGAAACTCAGACCCTGAGACCCCGTGGAGGGCGGTTCTGCACAGACACCCATGGGATCGTCATGCATCAATGCGGGAAACTCAGACCCTGAGACCCCGTGGAGGGGAGTTCTGCCCAGACACCCATGGGATCGCCATGAACTGGTGCTGGGTGTGCTGTGTGCTGTGTGTGCTGGTGCGACCTGGAGTTGAGAAGAACTCTGTCCTTGTTTCAGCAGTGGAGAAGGACAGACAGACACAGAGTGAGCTGCTGGCGGCAGCCACGTCACAATGATGTGTGAGAGACGAAATGTAGCTGGAGAGCTTGATTCCAGCAGCTAGGCTCTTGGTCACCACCCTGCCACACGTCCCTGAGTAGAATCTCTTTATGTGTGTCAGACTCGGTGGTTCACCCCCAGGCTTGGGTTGTACGCCCAGGGCCGTGTTTCTGCTCTTGTGTGGGTGTTTCTGAATGTGGATGAAGGGGTGCTTCACAGTCAGAGTGATAAAAGGCTGTCTCTCCTTCCCTCTCAAGTGCGTTAATTATGCCCAGCTGCTGAATTCGGAGCCCTCTGGGTAGACATGGAGGGCAGGGGACAGCTGGGAAGGCCAAGCACCTGAGGCTGGGCCGACGGTCAGCGGGCCAAGAGCGCAGGGGCCCCAGGCTCGGCTCCCCACTGGAAGGCCACCCCATCAGGCCTTCCCATACGTCTTCCAGAGTGGGGAAGGTGCTCTGTCTGCAGAACGCAGGCCATAGGCACCCTGGCTCCTCCCTGTCCACTCAGAACCTGTCAAAGCCAGCAAGAAGGTCAACCACAGGAGGACCAAGTCAGGTAAAGGGAACCATGGAGGGCTGCCTGTGATGGGTGCCAGGTACTGGGGGCCGAAGACGGGGGTGCAGGGAGCCAGTCAGTGCCCCTAGAGCTACCCCTGGTCTGGGGATGGGGCCTGGGGACAACTTGGCTGACGTGAGCCTGCAGTCACCTTTGGTGATGATGGACTCTCCTGAAGGCCTTTCTCCCTACCTTCTCTCTCTTTGGAGGTTGCGTGGTAGAGCAGTGAGGTGTCTAAATCTCTTGCTGTGGCTTTCCTTAGGCTGTTTTGAAATGACAGACCAGGAGAGAATTTAGGAACCAGGCAGTTCTCACAAAGCAGAGTAACAACTTCATCCAAAGCATGAGCGATTTACTTAGCCTCACCTAGGAAGTCATCCTTAAGCTGTGTGAAGAATATGTTTCCAGATCTGAAATCTTCTAATGGATATGCCAGTTCTTTTTTTTTTTTTTATTTAACATGACTGAGTGAAAATGTACATTCACGTATAAATTTACATGCCCACCTATATGCAGCTTCCACTGCTCTCCCTGTCCGGTGACAGCACACTATTCCTCTCGGCTCCATACATGTCTCATTCTCCCAACAGCCTCCTGTCCCCTCCTCTCTGTTCACTCCCTTTCCTCCAGCCAGAGGTCAGCAAGATGATATCCTGTAGATGTATAGAACCACAAAATGCTTCCAATATATGGTCACTCTGCATTGCCAAGTCCAATCCATTCCTGTCCAAAGAGTGGACCTTTGTTATAATTTATGGGAAAGGGCAGCATCAGGGCCGGGGACCATGCTCTCAGAGGAACCCCAAAACCACTGGACCATCAATTGAGGTCTTTTCGTGGAGATCTCATGATGCACCCCTTTTTATTTTTCTGAAGCCAGTGAGACTCCTCTCTGTGAGCTCCATCGTGGCTATCACTGGTGGTGGCTGGGCACCATCCGGTTCTTCCAGTCCCAAGTCGATGTAGATACCCACTCTTGTGGGTCTCTCTGTCTTCTCGGTTGTCCTTATTGCATGTCATTTTGGTCCTCAGTGAGCATCCGTTCCTGCTGAGTTGGGACCATTTGCTGTGTCCTCGGATGGCAGCTTGGCGGCTTTTAAGACCCCAGACGCCGCTCACCAATGTGGGGTGCAGAGAGCTCTCTTAGCAAAATGCTAGTTGTGCCAATTGGCCCGGAATTCGCCTAAGAGCATGGTCCCCCGCCCCCTGCCCCAGCTACTCTATCCTTGCAGTATTGAGTCAAGATGGAAGCAGTACTCAAGTTATGCTGAAGTCCACTTAATGTTGTTCTTGTTTCTAATGTGTGCTATCACCGCTTTCTCCCAACTAGATTTCTAGTAACTACCTAAACTAAACCCTCCCCCCTCACCCTCCCTTCCTCCCCTCCCTTGCAGCTGTCGAAGAGTCTTTTCTTCTATACACAAGTCTGTTTTTGAGGTCTTATCTTAGAGGTCTCATACAATATTTGTCCCTTTGTCGCTGATTACTTTCACTCAACATAATGTCTTCCAGTTGAAAGCAGGTTAGGAGATGTTTCCTGGAATCATCATTATTCTTTATCATTGCGTAGTGCTCCATTGAGTATATGTACCATAGTTTACCTATCCATTCTTCCATTGTTGGACATCTGGGTTGATTCCATCTTTTTGCTATCATGGACTGTGCTGCGGTAAACATTCCGGTGCATGTGTCCATTGGTGTGAAAGGCCTTGAATCTGTAGGATATATTCCAAGTAGTGGAATTACTGGGTCAAATGGTATATCTACATCCATTTTTTTAAGGAAGTGCCAGATTGCCTTCCAAAGAGGCTGGACCATTTTGCAACCCCACCAACAGTGTAGGAGGGTTCCACTTTCTCCACATCCTCTCCAGCACTTGTTGTTTTGTGTTTTCTGGATCATGGCCAATCTTGTTGGGGTGAGACAGTATCTCATTGTCGTCTTGATTTGAATTTCTTTAATAACTAAAGATCATGAACATGTCCACATGTGTTTTTTGGCTGCCTGGATCTCCTCTTTAGTGAAGTGTCTGTCCATCTCCTTTGCCCATCACTTAATTGGATGGTTTATCTTCTTCTTATTGATATTTTGTAGTATCTTATAGATTATGGAGATCAGGTGTTGGTCTCACATAGAGTTGCCAAATATTTTTTCCCATTCTGTGGGTGTTCTTTTAATTCTATTAATAAAGTCTTTGGATGAGCAAAAGTGTTTGATTCTTAATAGTTCCCATTTATCTACTTTCTCTTCTGTTGATTGAGGTTTCTTTGACAGATTTTGGAGTCTGTCCTCATTGTGTATTAAAACTTCCATTGTTGTTCCTACCTTTCTCGGATGAGCTTTATCGTTTTTGGTTTGATATTTAGGTCTTTTATCCAGTTGGAGTTGGTTTTTGTATAAGGTGTAAGATATGGATCTTGATTCAGTTTATTGCAGATGGATAACCAATTTTGCCAGCACCATTTGTTGAAGATACTGTTTTTACCCCAGTTTAATGTCTTAGGGCTTTTGTCGAATATCAGCTGTTCATAGGCAGATGGTGTCATCTCTGGGGTCTCAATTCTGTTTCATTGATCGATCTGTCTGTTCTTGTACCAGTACCAGGCTGTTTTGACCACTGTGGCAGTGTAGTATGTTCTAAGGTCGGGTAATGAGAGGCCTCCCAGTGTGTTCTTTTTCTTTAGTAGTACCTTACTTATCCGGGGCTTCTTCCCTTTCCAAACAAAATTGGTGATTTGTTTCTCCATCTCATTAAAAAATGATGCTGGAACTTGTATTGGCATTGCATTATATAAGTAAATTGCTTTGGGTAAAATAGACATTTTCACAATGTTAAGTCTTCCTATCAATGAGCAGTGTAGGTTTTTCCATTTCTCTAAGTCTCTTCTAGTTTCTTGTAGTAAGGGCTGTAGTTCTCTTTGTAAAGGTCTATTGTTTCTCTGGTTAGATTAATTCCTAGGTACTTTATCTTCTTAGGGGTTATCGTAAATGGTATTGATTTGATAATTTCCTCCTTAACAGTCTCGTTGTTGGTATAAAGGAATCCTACTGATTTACTTATGTTTATCTTGTATCCTGAGACTTTGCTGAACTCTTCTATCAGTTTGAGTAGCTTACTTATAGATTCCTTGGGGTTCTCTGCGTATACAATCATATCATCTGCAAACAGGGAGATTTTAACTTCCTCTTTGCAGATGCAGATGCCCTTTATGTCTTCATCTTGTCTAATTGCTGTGGCTAGAACTTCTAGCACAATGTTGAATAGGAGAGGTGAGCGTGGGCATCCTTGTCTAGTTCCTGATCTCAAGGGAAAGTCTTTCAGTCTCTCTCCATTCAGGATGATGTGAGCAACTGGCTTTGTATAAATGGCCCTTACTGCGTTGAGGAATTTGCTGTCTATGCTCATTTTGCTAAGAGTTTTTAGCATGAATGGGTTGGACTTTATCAAATGCCTTTTTGGCATCAATGGACAAAATCAGGTGATCCTTGTCTTTTGTGTTATTTATGTGGTTTATCACATTAACTTGTTTTCCTGATGTTGAACCAGCCTTGCATCCCTGGTATAAATCCTACTTGGTCATGATGGATTATTTTTTGGATATGTTGTTGCATTCTGCTGGCAAGAATTTTATTGAAGATTTTTGCATCTAGATTCATGAGTGATATCGGTCTGTAGTTCTCTGTCTTTGTTGGATCTTTCCCTGGCTTAGGTATCAGGGTTATGCTGGCTTCATAGAATGAGTTTGGGAGTACTCCATCCCTTTCTATACTATGAAATAGTCTCAGTAGTACTGGGGATAACTCTTCTCTAAATGCTTGGTAGAATTCTGCCGTGAAGCCATCTGGGCCTGGACTTTTTTTGGTTGGCAGTGTTTTGATGACCTTTTCAATCTCTTCCTTTGTGATGGGTTTATGAAGTTGTTCTGCCTCATGTTGTGATAATTTGGGTAGGTGGTATGAGTCAAGGAATTGGTCCATTTCCCCTAGGTTTTCAAATTTGTTAGAGTACAGTCTTTCATAGTATTCTGTTATGATATTTTTTATTTCTGTTGCATCTGTGTTAACAACTCCCCTCTCATTTCTAATTTGGGTTATTTGTTTCCTTTCCTGCTTTTCTTTAGTAAGTTTAGCCAGTGGTTTATCAATTTTGTTGATCCTTTCAAAAAACCAGCTTTTGGTCTTTTCAATTTTTTCAATTGTTTTTCTATTCTCTAATTCATTTAGCTCTGCTCTAATCTTTATGATTTCCTTTCTTCTGGTGCCCGAGGGGTTCCTCTGTTGTTCTCTTTCTACTTGTTCAAGCTGTAGAGTTAGTTCCTTGATTTGGTTTCTTTCTTCCTTCCAGATGTGTGCATTTATGGAGATAAACAGACCTCTGAGCACTGCTTTGGCTGTATCCCATAGGTTCTGGTAGGAAGTGTTTTCGTTCTCATTGGAATCCATGAATTTCTTTAATTCATCCCTGTTCCTCTATAACCCATGTTTTTTTGAGCAAGATGTTGTTCAGTTTCCGAGAGTTCCACTTTCTATCTCTGGTTTTTCTGCTATTGATTTCAACTTTTATGGCTTTATGATCTGAGAAGATGCTTTGCAGTAATTCAACGGTATGGATTTTGTTGAGCATTGCATTATGGCCTATCACGTGGTCAATTCTGGAGAATGTTCCATGTGCACTGGAGAAGAAGGTGTAGTTGTCTGCTGATGGGTGGAAAGTTCTGTATATGTCAATGAGGTTTAGTTGGTTAATTGTGTCAATGAGATCTTCTGTATCTTTACTGAGCTTTTATCTAGATGATCTGTCTAGTATTGAGAGTGGAGTGTTGAAGTCTCCCACTATTATGGTGGAGTCATCTAACTCTCTTTTGAGTGCAGTCAGTGTTTCTTCAACATATTTAGGTGCTCTGGCATTAGGTGCATAAATATTTAATATAGTTAAGTCTTGCTTGTGTACTGAACCTTTCAGCAATAAATAGTGACCATCTTTGTCCACGATGGTGGATTTGATATTAAAACTGATTTTGTCTGAGATTAGAATTGCTACCCCTGCTCTTCTTTGTTCATTGTTAGCTTGATATATATTCTTCCATCCTTTAATTTTCAGTTTGTTCTTGTCTTTAGGTCTCAAGTGAGTTTCTTGTGGACAACATATGGATGGATCGTGTCTTTTGATCCAAGATGACAGTCGGTGTCTCTTTACTGGAGCATTCAGTCCATTCACATTCAATGTAATTATTGATAGGTATGTGTTCACTGCTGCCATTGTGATATGTTTATTTTTATGTTGATGTTTTCTCTGTTGTTCTTATTAGTCTCTTCTGGGACACTCTTTTTTGTGAGTTGATTTTTCACCTTTTTCAGAGCTGGTTTTATAGTTGTTGAGACTCGTGTGTTAGATTTCTTGAAATGGTATGATACATCTTCGTTGTGCTTTACAGCTGCCCCTATGAGCCCCCTTAATAAACTATTTATAAACCCAATTTTAATTACTACCAGTCTTGTCATCTTCCTCTCCATCTGGAAGGACTATAACGACTGTAGTACATCCCTCTTTTTATTATGATGGTACCACAGTTTTCATGATGATCACTGGATTGCTTCTTTCCATATCAAAGCTGTGATTGACTTTGGAGCTTTCCCTAAATGAGTGGAGTATTGAGTAGTGTGTTGTTCTAAAATACAAAGTTAGTGGTTTTGTTCTTCTAAGCCAAAGCCAAGAACTCCTTTCAGTATTTCTTGTAGTTTGGGTTTGATTTTTACAAAGTCTCTGAGTTTCTGTTTATCTGGGAATGTCTTAAATTCATTTTTGTATTTGAAAGACAGTTTTGCAGGATGTATAATTCTTGGTTGGAAGTTCTTCTCCTTCAAGACTTTGAATGTGTCGTGCCACTGTCTCTGTGCCAGCATGGTTTCTGCTGAGAAATCTGACGGGAGCCTACAGGGTTTCCCTCTGAATGTTAGCTTTGCCTTGAGTCTTGCTGCCTTTAAGAGTTGCTGCTTATGTTTCATTTTGTTAAACTTGATTATAATATGTCTTGGAGTCTTTCTTTTGAGATCTATATTGGGTGGCGTACGATATGCATCTGAGATGTCTATATTCTCTTCCTTCATGATTTCTGGGAAGTTCTCTTTCAGCAGCTCAGCAACAATACTCTCTGTGTTCTCAGATGTCTCACCCTGTTCAGGGACTCCAATTAATCGAAGGTTGTTCCTCTTAATAGAGTCCCACATGCTTCTTAATGTTTCTTCATTTTTCTTGTTTCTTTTTTCTGATTTCTGCTCATAGGCACTGGCATCAGTAGCTCTGTCTTCCAAGTCAGAAATTCTTTTTTCCATTTGTTCCATTCTGTTCTCTTGGCTTTGCATGGAAGTTTCTATGTCTTTGATTTTCTTCTTGATCTGTTGGATTTCAGAGTACTGGTGTTCCATCAGATCGAACAACTTGCTTAATTTTTCATTTTGTTCTGCTGCATTTTGTATAAGGTCTAGAAGGGCCCTGTATATAATCAATTTGTATTCACTTCCTGATGCTTTCATAAAAGTTTCTTCATCTGGAAAACTCCTTGGTTGCTTTGTTTGGGAGCCTTCTGAAGCCATGAGTGATTGCTTGTATGCCACAATTGTCTGTTGCTTTTTGGGTCCCATGTGAGTATATAGAGGCTGGAAGATGTACTGTGAGGATGGATTGCAAATGCTTCTCTAGGCTGTCTTCAAATGTAAAGCAAAAGGTATCTGACCAGTTCACAAGTCAGTTAGGTTTTCAGGTGTAGAGGTCCCTCTTCCCATCTGACAAAGTAAGCGCCACTATATCCAACCCCGGATGATAACAAACTAGTTCAGAACACAGCAATGATACTGCCCTGGTGGCCTCTGCTGACAGGGCCTAGCCTTATCCAACACTGCGTTGAGTACTGGTTTTGTGATAGGAAAGCGCTCTCCTGTGGGCAGGCTCTGGCTCCCAAGCTAAGAATTAGGTCCAGCTGTGGCCACCGTACCCGAGATGGCGTCCTCCACACGGGCAGCATACAGTGGGGCTAAAGGTGCTGAGAGGCAGCGATTCCTCTGATTCTGTTGCAGGGCCCCCAACGTAGGCAGCAGTGTGCAAAATCACTACTTTTCTGACGGAGAAGCGCTGTCCCATTTGCAGGCGCTGGCTCCCAGGCTAAGAACGAGGTCCTGCTAAAATCTCGGTAGCAACAGGGTGTCCCGCACCCTGACCGCGGAGCTCCGCACAAACCCCACTGAGGCAGCCACAAAACGAAAGGCTCAAAGTGTCTAGGTTAACAGAGTCCCAAGCCTGGCTCTCAGAACATGGGAATTTCACCTGTCTATCCCCCCAGCAGCGTGTCTGAGTCCAGCCGCCGGGCAAGGCCCAGCTCCGCCCGCCAGCCGAGACCGAGGAAAAAAAACGTCAAAATGGTGCGTTTACCTTCCGTCCGTGAGAGCCGGGGCTAGCCAGGAGCGGGAGTCAGCGAGAGAGAGGAGGGTTTTCGCTGAGTGGTATGAAGTCCCAATTAACAGCTCTGTGCCGTGTCCTGAGGCTGATTAGGTGCTCAGAAGGCTCTGTTTGATTGTCAATTCAGGTCTTGGTTTCCAGAGGGATAGAAGGAGTCGTGGGCTTAGTCCGCCAGCTTGACTCCGCCCCCCTGGATATGCCGGTTCTAATGGGTTTTTCCTGGTTACGTCTAGATCTCTACCTTGGATGGCACCGTGCGGCTGTCACACACCCCGGCCACACGATGACTGGGCTGGGTCCACCTTCCTTCTGCCAGCTGAGCCTCTCAGCAAACACTCTCCTTCCAGGCTGGGCAGGAGGGGGCAGGGCCAGGGGTGGAGACGGGGCTGTGGTGGGCAGACAGCAAGGGGGGACACCCCCAGGTGGCTCTCTGGCCCAGACACTTGCCTGACACCTGTCCTGGTATCTGGCCTTTGATGGAAGTCCTCGAGCTCCTCGCCAACTCTGCAGCTGAGACTCTGAAGTCCACAGAGACAGAACAGCGGGTCCCGGGTCCTGCAGCTCCTTTAAACCCAAGGTTCCTGGTGGCATGAACAGTTCAGCGTGGGCTGCTGGCTGAAAGGTGGACAATGTGACCCACCCAGCAGGACCCAGAAGAGAAAGCTCTGGGGACCTGCTTCTGTTACACGGTTACACGGTGTTACACTGTTACACGGTGGTTAGTTGTCGCTGTCAAGTCCCTGTCCATTCACGGAGCCCTCATGTGTGCAGGGCAGGACTGTGCTCTGCAAGGTCTTCAAGCTGTGACCTTAGGGAGCAGATGGCCAGGACTTTCTTCTGAGGCACCTCAAGGAAACCAAAACAAAACCCACTGCCATCGAGTCATTCCCGACTCAGAGCAACCCCAGAGGGCAGAGGAGAACTGCCCTGTACAGTTTCCAAGGAGCGCCTGGTGGGTTTGAGTGGCCACCCTTCTGGTCAGCAGGCATGGCTCTTCAGCACCATGCCACTAGTGTCCCCAAGGCACTTTAGAGCTGGCGCACACCACTGGGCTCTGGACCAGCCATCCAACCCTTAACCCCACAGCCACCAAACAGCCTGTGGCGTGCAGTCCTCACACGCAGGGTCACTGCGGGTCAGTCTGTGTGACGCCGACTGGCCACAACACAGCACCCCAGCAGGGTCACCCCAGCGGGGTCGCCCCAGCAGGGTGCACAGCAGATGCCTCGCGGTGCCCGACACAGCTCCCGGCACTTCATGGTGAGTAACCTGCAGCATATGGGTGCTGTCACCCACGTTCTGTGGAGGACACTGGGGCACAGACAGGGGGACACCTTTGTCGATGGCACAGGGCTGGTGAGTGCAAAGCTGCCACTGACCCCAGATTTCCTGGGCTCCAGCCTCAGGGGTGAGAATGGGAGAGCCACGTGCCACCTTCCCCTACTTCGCCCTCCACGGCCCAGGGTGAGCTCAGGCTCCTTTCTCTCCCACACAGGCCCCCCTGAGCCCAGCAGCCAAGACGTCCCCTGAAAGTTGGGGGCCTGCTGGGCCTCAGCCAGCCGAAGCCTCCCTGTCCTGCAGTCAGCGGGCCCCTCTCCACAGGCCCCCGGGGGAGGTGGTACCCGGTGGCCTGATCTGTCCACAGGCTGCCTCTCTGAGAGGAACAGCGGCACCTTTTATCAGTATTACTGACACAGCCACACGGCCGGGCTTTTCTCATCGATTTCCCAGGAATCTGCCCTAATACTGTTTTCCAGTCAGGCTGATGGTATCTCCCTTAAGAGGTATTAATACTGGAATAAATGGTTCTTAAGGTGCATCTACTTATGAAATAAACTGTAATAAGCACACTGTACTGAACTGTGGAGCATAGTACACATCATAATATATAGAAGCCTGTCCAATATTCATAACTTCTGTTTTTTGACTTCCTGAGTCAGTCCACAAGGGATGAAACGTCTTTCTAGAATAATCTCTGTTAAAGAGGAAAATGTACCCGGTGTCTCTTTTGAATGCGGTGCAGTGGGGCTAAGAAGCCTTGGGGGTCAGCCAGGTGGGGGCTCACAAGGCCTGGGTCACCCCTCAGGCAGCATGGGAAGCGGCTCAGCCCCAGGCATAGGGAGCAAGCCCTCGTCATCAATGCAGGGGCCAAGGAGCAGAACAGCAGCTCCTTCAAGGTCACCGTTCTGTCTGGACCACCTGGAGGCGTCGCCGCCTAGGCCACTCCATCACTGGAGACCAGCCCTTCAATGGCAGGAGCCTGATGCCAAGCAGTATCTGGATATCTCTTCCCTAAGCCTTGAACTTCTGCTCTCAACAGTGCTGTGAGACATCAGTGCTACCATCCGAGTCCTATCGTGATACAGAATTCATTAAACACACTGCCCCAAACTTTGTACCTGCATTACAGAGCTCTGCTTAACGGCCATTAAGGTGCGCTGCTCCGTGGGACAGTCCGGTTGTGCTTGTGACAGTTTATTTCCTAAGTAGAGGCAGCTCGGTGATTGCTCCCAAAGATGTGGCTTCACTCTGCAGCCTGCTCTCCACGGCCCGCAACACTCAGGCTCAGGGCGGACAAGAAAGCTATCAGAAAGGGGGCTGCTGGGAGCCTGCTGCTACTTCTCCTCGGAGGCAGAAGACAAAACTGCGCTCGGCCCAGGTTGGGAGACCCCTGGGAAAAAGGAGTTTACCCACTGGAATCAACCCAAATGTGTCCACTCTGGAGACAGTGCCAAGCAGGGCAGGTGGACCACAGACTGACTGTGGGCTGCCCACAGGATCAGCGCCCACAGGGTCAACCCCCATAGGGTCAACACCCACAGGATCAGTGCCCACAGGGTCAGGGCCCACAGGGTCAGGGCCCACAGGGTCAGGGCCCACAGGGTCAGGGCCCACAGGGTCAGGGCCCACAGGGTCAGGGCCCACAGGATCAGTGCCCACAGGGTCAGCGCGCACAGAGTCAGGGTCAGCGCCCACAGGGTCAGGGCCCACGGGGTCAGCATCCACGGGGTCAGGGCCCACGGGGTCAGCATCCACAGGGTCGGGGCCCACGGGGTCGGGGCCCACGGGGTCGGGGCCCACGGGGTCGGCGGCCACGGGGTCGGCGGCCACGGGGTCGGCGGCCACGGGGTCGGCGGCCACGGGGTCGGCGGCCACGGGGTCAGGGCCCACGGGGTCAGGGCCCACGGGGTCAGGGCCCACGGGGTCAGGGCCCACGGGGTCAGGGCCCTCTGGGTCAGCGCCCACGGGGTCAGGGCCCACGGGGTCAGGGCCCACGGGGTCAGGGCCCACGGGGTCGGCGCCCACGGGGTCGGCGCCCACAGGGTCGGTGCCCACAAGGCCAGCTGCTCTGTGCAGAGACAACTTGTAGGTGACAGCGCCCTGCCCACCGGGGCACACTTGGCCTTTGCCTGGGGACTCCTGAAGCATAGAGAGACAGAGCTGGGCCTTCCTGAGCCTCCCTTCCCTGCCCAGGGTACTCAGAACTTAGTCCACGGAGAGTATTCCCTGTATATTCAGGGGATGTGTTCCAAGACTCCCCATGGATTCTTGAAGCTGTGGACAGTGTTGAACCTTACGTATGTGGAGCTCCGACACTTAAGTGTGTGTGAACTTGCCACCATGTGCTTAGTTGGCAGCAGTGTACAAACGACTAGGTAAGGTTTCATAACCTTGGTATGTCAGTGTCACACAGCTGTGTCCAAGTTGACATGTGGCGATGTCTTCCTGAGTGGCATTCATTAAATAGTTGTTGCGTGTTTTTGTGTACCGTCGCAAGAATGTCAGAGCTTGAACTGGAGCCACGAACAGACATTTAATTTCTTATTCAACTTGGCAAGAGTGAAAGTGAAATCAGGGACATGTTAGTCCACTTTTATGGGGATAATGTCATGAAGAAAACGGCAGTGTGCCAACAGATGTAAGGTTTTTCCAAGGGGGGAGAGAGCATCACTGATGAAGAGGGATGGGGGCGGCCAGTAATGAGCAGAACTGATGAAAATATTGCAAAAATTTGTACCAACTGGACAAACAATTAACCAACTTTACTGTCTGGAAGTGCTGAAAAGGCTGAGTGAGAAAGTTAGGCGAAAACAAGCTGAACTTTTCTCCGACAGCTTGTGGCTCCAGCATCACGACAACGCACCAGCTCACACAGCACTGTCTATCAGACAGTTGTTGCCAGTAAACAAATAACTGTATTGGAACACCGTCCCTGTGGCCTGGCTCCCAGGGACTTTTTTTCCCTTACCCGAAGATAAAGGAAGACATTTCAATGACATTCAGGGCATCAAGGGTAATACAGTGGCAGCTCTGATGGCCATTCCTGAAAGAGTTCCAAAATTCCTTTGAAGAGTGGACGAGGCACTGGAGTGGACGCATGTTTTCTCAAGGGGAGTCCTTGGGAGGTGACCGGAGAGGTAGTCAGCAGTGAGGTATGGAGCACTTTTTCTAGGATGAGTTTGTGGACTTAATCGTCAGACCTCATAGTGCATTTTGCCTTACACATATATAGCTGTGATAAAGCTTGATTCATAAATTAGGCACTGTAAGAGATTACCAGCGCAACTAATAATAAACCTAACAATTGCAGCCATACACTGCAATTACTATTGTGTGCGTGTTGTCCCAGGCAGGACAGATGAAGCTGGATTCTGTGACATTTCACTGTCTACTCACTGAATCATTTCAGACCAAGGCTGATGCAGGTAACTGAAACCACAGAAAGCGAGGCCGAGGATAAAGGGGGCCACTCTGACCTCAGCTGAGCCCCAAGACACCAGGCGAGGGACTGGCACTTGGGTGGGAGATGCCACAACTGGCCAGGGAACCGATGGACCCATCACACGTCCTTACTCTGTCTCCTCGCGGCTTCCGTATCAGCAGCTCTCTGGAAACAATGGATCTTATGTCACTGACACTCAGTCTTATCTTCCATGTCTGGTGGAACATTCTGGATCCTGGCTGCTTGGCTTTGGGGTTCCCCACTCTTCCCACCCCTGGACGACCCCTGCCTTGCATCTGTCCAGTTGGCTCCCATCCATAGAGGCCTCATGTTTAACCAAACAAGATTTTGCCCAGTTGGGCTCCATCCTCATGGCCTTTGGCATGTTAGACGTCCAGTAAAAACCCCTCGCAGAATTAAACGGGCAGGGACCCTGTGTGGTACACCCAGTTAGCACAGTGACTGCTTAATCGAGGGACTGGAGCGCCTAGACTGTCAGAGGGGCACGACAGCGTTGTGCCATTTCACCACACTGATTCAGTCTGTGTCCAGCAAACAGTCCGAACAGCTGGATTCTGTGAAGAAGGATGAGTCATCAGGATTGCAGGAAAACTCATTAATGACTTGTGTTGCGCAGAGACACAATCCTACTGCTGAAAGTTATAACCCTAATATCTTGCAACATGTTTTCCCCTTTTCAAAATGAGCAACTGAGACCTTCACAGAACTAATGACATAATGATACCCTAAATAATTTGTTAAGTGTTTTTTACTGGGCCAGCTACTCTGGCCTCTGCACTGGCCTCTTTCCAAAGGGGTGCAGAGCCCTCTCGGCTCTTGTGACCTTGGTCTCCCTCCTCTTCCTTGCTTGCGTCAGAAATGGCCCTCAGCCTGGGAGACAGCGGCTAGGAAGGCTGCCTGGCATCTTGTGTGTCCACAACTTTCTTTCTTGCTCCTTGTCTCAGAGTGGACTCGGCAGGCTAGGTTCACGCTGAGGAATTTTTGTATAAGTTTTGTCTTTGCCACTTACAAACATGCAAATTAGAGTCCAGGTGTCTGACATACGTATTTGAAGTTTAATAAAGACTTTCTTGTGACTATTTTGTGATGTATGTACAGTTACCTGTGGGCTACATGCTTTAAAACATGGAGCATGTCTTGTTGAAATGATAGATAAACTCTGATGTAAAAATTGCACTTTGAGACTCCGTGGAGAACAGCCTGCGTTGCTGTCAGGGCTCTGGTGCTATCGCACCTCCTAATAAACCTTCTTCCTCTTTCTAACCCGGAGTGTGGTTTGTTGGCTTGATGCTGCAGTGCACGGACCCAAGTCGGGTAACAAAGTGCGGAGGACTTGAAGCGCTAAGTGGCTAAGATCAGAGACCACGGCTTTCAGTGGGCGTTTCACCTCAACGTCAAGGAAACAAAGATCCTCAGCACTGGACCAACAAGCAGCACCATGACAAATCGAGAAAACATTGAAATTGTTAAGAATTTCATTTTAGTTAAATCCATAATCAATGCCCACAGAAGCAGCAGCCAAGAAAGACACATTGCCTTGGGCCAATCTGCCGCAAAAGACCTCTTTAATGTGTTGAAAAGCAAGGTGTCTCCTTGAGGACTAAGGCGCACCTGACCCAAGTCATGGTGTTTTCAGTCACATCACATGCACACAAAAACTGGCCACTGAACAAGGAAGACAGAAGAAGAATGGATGGCTTTGAACTGTGGTGTCAGAGAATACTGACCGGACCATAGATGGCCAGAAGAACAAACAGATCAGTCTTGCAAAAGTACAGCCAGAATGTTCCTTAGAAGAGAGGACGGTAAGACCTCATCTCACATACTTCGGACAAGTCATTGGGAGGGGCTAGTCCCTGGAGAAGGACCGCCACGCTGGTCGAAGCAGAGGGTCAGTGACAGGGAAGACACTCAGAGAGACTGGCTGACCAGAGGCTGTGACTCTGGGCTGAAGCCCAGCGTGACTGTGAGGGCGGCAGACGACCAGGCTGGCTTTCGTCATGTTGTACACAGCGGGGCTGTAAGTTGGGGTCGACTTGAGGACACCCAACCAAACTGGACAAAGCCCTGGTGACCTGAGAAGTCCGCCACTGAACGCTTCTGGAGGTCGAGTTCTCTTAAACACATTCAGGCACCGTGAGTCAGGCGACTGGTCAGCAACTTGTTTTTTACAACTCACAGCCGACTTCAGTTGCCCAGGGGCTTCCAGCCCAACTTCCTTCCAGCCGGGGAGGACGAAGCAGAAGCAGAGCAGCGAATCCAGTTGGCAGAGCACAGGCGTCCGCCTGTCCTGTCCCCTGAAGGCCATTGGCCGACCCTTCCTTCCTGTGAGCCCCCAGGCAGTGTGGTAGGGCTGACCCCTCCTCTCTTTCTATCCTGCCCTCCTCAGGATGGGCTTGGGGACAGACACGAGACGCAAGCTTCTGACACACTGAGTCGCTGCAAAGGCTGGGGCTCTCCACGGGGAACACTGCCCGCAAACCAAAAACTACACCTGATGCCATGGTGTTGATTCTACTTCATGGCGACCCCGTGTCTCACAGAGCGGGACTGTTCCGTCGCTCTCCCCGTCTGTGATCTCTGCAGAAGCCGACGGCCAGGCCTCCCATGAGCAGCAGCGCTGCGTAGGTGTGAACCGCCAACCTTGTAGTTAGTAGTCCTGTGTTCATTGTCTGCGAAATATCCACTGTGTATCTTGAAACTTGACGAGCAGATGGACAATTGAAAATGCATTTTTCACTGGCTGAATACTTGTATCTTTGTATTTCATTTAGGATCTAGTCTAAGGCCCACGTTTTTTCTCCTTTTAGCAGCTTTGTAAATGGACTCGGTCTTGCAATCCAAGGCACTGTGTGAGCCCTGCCAGCCAGCCAGCTGTGGGCAGCATCCGGCCTGGGCTCGCCCGAACCTGGCCACACGCTCCTACTGCTGTCACCCCGCCTGAGCCACACACATTACCGGTACTCTGTATGCTGAGCTGAGTGCTCATGAAAACATCTTCAAAGGGTTTCTTAAGATACGCCACTGAAACCGGGTCGCTGAGCTTGAATTGCCTCAGTCGGATTTTGTTGTTGGCTGCCTTCGAGTCACAGCCGCCCGGGCACAACGGAAGGACCTGCTGTCCGGTCCCGCACGCTTCCCGCAGCGGCTGCAGACCCGACTTCTGTGGGCTGCGGGGTTCTCACCACTGGTCTCAGAGGTGGGTGGCCAGGCCTGATCCTCGGTCTGGGCGCCACCCTGGAGACCTGCTCAGCGTCACAGCCACACTCAGGTCTCTGCGACTGGCGGGTGGGGACGGAGCCTGAGGTGCATCAGCCAGAGTGGAAGCCAGTCTCCTGTAGGGAAGGCAAGAACTGTCCCACTGAGCCATGAGCGCCACCACTGTCCTCACTAGGAGGCTGATGGTGAGGCCACGTCCTTGTACACAACAACGAGGTGCCGAGGAGGCATTAACACGGGAAGACATCGCCATAGATGAAGTGGTGTACAGAAGGACAGGCTGCCACACCTCCCGCCACAGCTCCCTTGGAGCAGAGAAGGTCACCCAAACAGCAAGCCAGGTGTCTGTGGCTGACACAGGCCCCCGAGGGTGTCATTGATGCGTGCGGCGCAGTTTAACAGGCTGCGTTTTCCCTTCTAGTCTCCACCTTCACCACCTTGTGCTGCTGTGAGAGGAATACCAAAAGTGGGTGACTTTAAGAACAGAAATTGATTTTCTCACAGTTCAGGAGGCTAGACATCCAAATCCAGGGTGCCAGCTACAGGGGACGGCTCTGTCTGTCAGCTCCGGGGGAAGGCCTTTGTTCCTGGGCTCTGGGGGGACCTTCATGTACCTGCCATCGTGTGTCCCCATCTCTGCTTGTTTGCTCCCTCAGTGGTTTGATCGACCCTTTGACATCCCAAAAGAGAAACAAAGAAAACTCGTTCCTCAGCGGGATTATAACCACGGGTATAAAACCCAACCCAGCCCAACCCACTGCGGTGGAGTCGATTCCAGCTCGTGCTGACCCTACAGAGCAGAGCAGAGCTGCTCAACAGTTTTCCGAGGAGCACCTGCTAGAGTCAAACTGCCGACCTTCTGTGAGCAGATGGAGCACCTAACTGCTGTGGCACCAGGGTTTCCAACACAGGCGTAAGGTTAGGATTTACAACCCATACTTGGGGGGACAGAATGCACTCCACGGCAATCGTTCATGAAGTCAGGACGCATCCTACAAGTTAGGATACTTAGATTGACGAAATATGAAAAACATAACTGGGTGAAGCAGCACTCGGCCTTAGGTGGCAATGCACCATAGACACTTCCTGTTTCGTTCTGTTTCATTTTCTAAAATTCCGGTCATGACTCGCTAGATTGCTCTCCTGATGTCCTAATGGGCTCTGACCTGCCGGAGTTGAAACCGACAGTGCAGGCAGCCACCCTGTCAGCACCCCCAGACGGCCCACCTGGGAGGCGGTACAGTGTTCTCCAGCCTCCACGCCCTTGTCATTGGTACCCAGGTCTTGGTTGGTAAAGCAAGGACTTGAGAGAAAACCTCTCAGGTTGATCATGGGCCTGATGTCTGTCCCAGCTGACGCGACCACCCGACTGTGATTAGCGGCTGGTCTCCTCATCCCGAGAGGGGTTCTGATGGACGAGATGAGCTGCTCCAGGAACACCACAGGGTGGGAAGGTCACGCCCCAGACGGCATTTGGCTGAGTTCCCATAGCCGTACTGTGCCTTGTGCGAATCACAAAAGGCCCGTCCCAAGGACACTTTGCTCCCTCCTGTGCAGAGACAATCCCCCTTTTTCATGTGCCAGAACAAGAAGGGGGCAGCCTGAGGTTAGTGGAAGGATGCACCACGGCCCTGGCAGTCCTCTCCTCCCCATCTGGGGGCCCCCAGGGCGTGAGCCAGCGGTGGAGACTGAGAGCTCCAGGCTGTCCTGCTGAGGCCATCCTTCCCAGCCTCCAGGCCCATCCCACGAGGGGATCCCTGCCCACTTCGGCATTTCCCAGAGGGAGCTTTTGCAGCCCACAGACAAGGACGGTCTCTTAAGACCTTGGGGCTCCTCTTGGGCTGCAACAAGGCCACCACTCTCCCTTACACTCCTGGCCGGCAGGCCTTCTGAAGAGCCCGGGTGAGAGGTGACATGGAGCTGGCTGCTTTGGCAGGTAGTCTGTGATGCTTGCCAAGTGCCATACAAACTAGGCTAGAAATGCAAATGCGAGATGCAGGACGCTTGAAGAAAGCTTGGGAGGTGCGCTCAGCCCGGCTCTCGGGAGCTAGTAGTGTGTGCGTCTCTGGCAGGATGGGGACAGGAAGGGCTTCAGCCAGTTCAGCCTGGTGGTCCCAGGGGCTGGCACACAGGAGCTCTAGTTGGTGGCTTGGGGTAACAGCTTCACCACCCTGAGCCCCAGCTGCATTTTCCATGTCTGGGAATATCAGCCCCCTCTCTGGGAAGAGTCGTGCATGTGAGGAAGCGGGCAGAGGGAGCCCCAGGCAGGGGGAGCCCCGGGCAGGAGGAGCCCCGGGCAGCGTGGCGGCCCAGCAGGGCATCAGCACCAGCCTCTTCAGTAAGATGAGTCTCCTTCCGGCGCCGTGAAAGGCAAGTTCTCTCCCAGTCTCTGTGAAATGCTGCCTCTGAACCCAGCGGAGGCATTAACCAACATCCCCGCCAGCAGAGAAACCCACAGGGCACAGTGGTTAATAGCTTGTCTGCTCACCAGAAGGTCGTCAGTTCGAATCCATAGCCCCCCACTTGGGTGCCCTACGGGGCAGCTCTACTTTGTCCTACAGTTTTGTTGGAAACGACAGCAGTGGGTTTGGGTTCTTTGTTTAAGACAGAGCTGGCAAGGCCTCTGAGCTTGTATTATCCATCCTTAAATTACGTATATTTCAGATTCATTGATTGACATCCTACCATACTCCAAGACAGGTTTAAGTGGTTTAAAAATCTGTATTTATGTTATGGCAATGAGACTCTCCTGCATGACCTGTGGTGATGGAGAAATGGCAGTGCTCGTTTGTGACGTCCCACAGGCCCGAGCAGCATAGCGTGACCCCTGATGAGAACTGTGGACTTCACTAAGCTTCAGTCATGACAAACCGAAACAAAAACCAAACCAAACCCACTGCCACCAAGTTGGGTCTGACTCAAAGAGACCCTAGAGGTTAGAAGAGAACAGCCCCATAGAGTTTCCAAAGAGGACCTGGCGGATTTGAACTGCCGCCTTAACTCGCTACGCCCCCAGGGTTTCCCTAGGTCATGATAGTGCATTTCAATTAGGTTGTAATAAACACATCACACGATGTGAGATGTCAGCTATTGCGTCCTTCACAGCATGGCTTGTAAACCATGACCCAGTACCTGTGGGCCTGGTCCCATTTGGGAACGGGGTTTCCATGCTGTGTCAGCGAGGCCTTGTGCACGTAGGACGGGTCTTAAGTCCATCATTTCGGGGAAAGAGCAGAGCAGGTCAGGCTGGGAAACAAGTGCAGGTTGGGGACAATGGCCAAGGAACTGAAAGAGGAATAGAAGCTGAGAAGAGACAGAGAGCCTTCCCCCGGAGTCCACAGAGAGACAGAGACAGAGAGACAGAGCCAGAGAGCCTTCCCCCAGGGTCACAAAGAGACGGAGACAGAGAGACAGAGACAGAGCCAGAGAGCCTTCCCCCGGAGCCCACAGAGAGACAGAGCCAGAGAGCCTTCCCCCGGAGCCGGTGCCTGGCAGGCAGACTCCCAGCCTCCTGACTGCCTGCAAATACTTTCCTACTGGTTATAAAGTCACCTGCGTGTGGCTTGTGTCTCAGTAGCGCTGGTGACGGAGACAGCGCTCAACAGCAGGGCCATGTGCCGCAGGGGCAGGGCTGTAGGGCCTCTGCGCTTTCTGTGATGTTTTTCCGTAAACACCACTTTAAAAAGTAGTCTATTTTGTAAAAATTTGTTCTTACAAGCAAAAGATACCCATGAACATTGTTGGAAGCCACACACAAAGTTGCCAGAGTCCTTGTCTCATGTGGGTGGGTGCTGGGTTGTTAAGGACAGTGACTCCAGGGAAGCCTTCCCAGTCTTAGAGGCAGGGTTTGTGGGCTGACGATGGAATTATTCCGGCTGGCCAGATTCCGGGGCTGTTTCCAAAGGGTGTCCTGCGGGTTCTTCCTCAAGTGGCCCAGAGCTTGTACTCCACGGAGCAGAGGTCACCCGTCTTCGGTCCTCTTCTGCAGAATTTTGGACACAGCACGTACCCCTCCAAAGTCTTCGCCACCAGGCGATGGGAAAGTGTGTTCACGGAGGGAGTGACTTCTCTCTGGAATGCATCCAGAGACAGTCGTGGTGGCAAGGCTGGGAGTCTTAGTCCCTCCAGTTACCGGGCTGTGCTGCCCAATGGGCCATGTGTCCCTCTGAGCCCCGGAGAGTCTGTACCAATGACCTCAGTGTTTAGGTTTGGATTGGCCTCTCGGCACTAGCCGGCCATGGGGAGATGGGGAGTGGGTCATGTAGGTTCCACAGGAAAGGGACAGAGCCCTGGTGGCACAATGGTTACGGACTTGGCTATCAACCAACAGGTCGGCTGCTTGAATCGTCAGCTGCCCCTTGGAAGTCACGTGGGGTGTTCTCCCTCTTGTAGAGTGGCTCTGAATTGGAATTGACTCAGTGGCAACGGGCTTGCAGACAATGAGTTTATAAAGTTTATAAGGGAGATCAAAACTCCTATGTAATATCAAAATATGTAAGACAACAGGGGGGTGGCTGCCAGCAGTAGGAATTGCATGCTCATGGGGTGCTCAGGTGTTCTCTGAGGGTGCCTGAGCCCCAGGACCCACCCCATCCTGGATCCCCAGCCCCTCGACCTGCTGTGTTCTCGCTTGCTGCTATCTGCAGTCAGCCGAGTGTTCCCCACTGTCCTGGGTCTCCGGACTCCTCAGGCACATTGGTGGACCCCTAGCTAGCTGCAGGGCCTGGGTCCCTGTACACCTCCGAAACGCGGGTCACTGGGACTCCCCTGAGGGCCGCCACCTCCTCGTCCATGGGAGCCCAGCTGAGTGGCCGTCCCAACCCGGAGAGCGCTGTTGTCGCTGACGGGGTCCAGCCTCTGCGCAGCATCTGCTCTGCCAAAGGTGGGCACCCCTGGTCCTCCAGGCCCCACCTAGGGACCTCAGGACCCCCCCGTCATAAGATGGCCGGGAGCCCCATGAGGTGGTCCACAGCGGCCAGAGGGGATGCCGTGGTTGTGTGGTCCTGTCCGTGGCTAACCAGCTCCAGCCACCTGAGGGCTGACCCCAGGGCAGGCAGCTCCCTCTCCGGGTGCAGAGACACCAGGGGCTGTGCCCGTTCTGAGAGCCCTCCTGGTGCCCACCCTTCTCTGTCAGTTTCGTGGCCTGTGAGCCCCCCAAGACATCTGTACTTGACCGTCTCAGGGGAGATGCCACATGGTTCCATTACTGCTACGACTCCTACAGAAAGCACTGAAATCCCAAACACAGCAGGGCAGCGAGGAGGCAAAACAGCCACCCCAGAGCCCACCACTTATGCTACCTGCTGCCCACATATGGGCCTCTCCTGGTGTACCCCAAACTCCACATGCCTGCGCAGACCTCCCTACTGGAGAACACACCGGAAACAAGAGTGCTACAGACCCGAGTCCTGGACAGAATGGGGCTGAGTCCCCAGCTCACAAGTGGAGGGTGACTCAGCACCTGGAATGAGCTCATGTGGGAAGTTGTGGAAAACCTGCGTTCAGCGTCACTTCAAAGATGGTTTGGTGTTGCCAGGTGTGGCCCAGGATTCTGAGTCTGAGAGCAAACCCCTGAACACTGAAGCCACCCGAAAATCAGGTGCAAAGACCACAGGAGCCAGCAGCAGCCTCTCCGCCGCGGCTGCGACAGGGAGACAAAACGGCCACTGGGCATTGACATTCCCGAAGGCCGAGCTGGTTCTGTGCGTCTTACACCTCAGAGAACATTCTGAGGCTCTCTACCCTGGCCGCACGTGTTCCCCCAGGGGCCTGTCTCTCGGAGGCCGCCTGGTGCACGGCTGTCAGCAGACTCTAATGAAAGAGGTGGTGAGCCAACAGCGTCAGCACACATCACTCAAGATGGGATTCCACCCCAATGGGTGCTGTGGGCGGAGTCAGGGGGCCTGGCCCGGGTGCTCCCCTCTGTCCCGAGAGCCTGTCCTCCTGACATCCGACTGCTGGCCCCTCCAGTTCTGCACAGGGGAAGGTGTGACCTGCGAGGTGCCCAAACCCCGGAAGGAAACGCAGCCCAGTCGCTGGGCCTTTGGGTGGCTGTGTCTCCGAGTGTGGGGTCACAATAGAAGGAGGTGCAATCACAGGGACAAAAATACCCATGGGAAATCAATGCGGGACTTCTTAATCCCAAGCCTGCCGGTGACACTGCCAGACAATCGGTCAACAAGGGCCGTGCGTCTGCTCGTCCCAGCTAACCCTCCATGATCTTTATGAAGTGTCCTTCTGGGGTGTCCAGGCCCTCACATGTGAGGGGGACTCTCCCCTTTTATTAGCAGCTAAGCTCTTTATACTTTTACCATATTGCAGCAGGTTAGGCATCTAAGCTGTATTGTCTTATGTTATTGAAAATCCAGATTCCAGCAGCTTCTCCCTCAGGTCAAGATTTGTCTGCCAATACATTCTCATTTTTCCATGTACAGAGGCTGTCTGGAGAGAGACAGAAAAAGATTACGACTGTAATATACTTAAATCCAATTTATTTGCCTGGCCGGGAACTTCCACTCTCCACAACTGCTTCCTACCTGAGATTTTGTCTTTAATTCTGTTGTGACAGGGAAGCGTGGCTTCCAGCAGGTCCCGGGCAGAGCAGGGGCCTGCACCCTGCTGCACCCAGCTGGTGGGGGAGCGGGGGGGCCGCCGAGAGTGTCTAGTCAGGAGCCGGTGCTTGGTGATGAAAGCTCCTCGTTTGTGTATTGAGATACATGGGCACCCTGTGTTGTTTCCTGGGAGAGAAATGCATTTCTCTAGGGAACGAGAAGTCACTGCCCAGCAAAAATGTCCTTGTGCTGTGCAGCTGGATCCTCCTCAGCTACCAGTTGGAAGCGAGACAGCTGGAATCTTTTGGCCCCACGGAAGAAAGCTCTGGCCACCGGCTCAGCAAAGAGCACAGCCAAGAGACCCCGTGGAGCCCTCTGCTCTGTCTCACGAGGGGCTGCCCTCGGTTGGAGCTGGCTCACCGGCAGTGTGGTTTTGGGGTTTGGTCCGCAACAGTCACCACCCTCCCTGAAGCTCTGACCTTGCCTTCCCCTCTGTGTTAGCTCAGCAGGAGTGGCTGAGTGGTCGTCCGTCCTGCTGCACCAGCCCGGAGCAGAGAGGCCCCGGGGACCGGGCTCCGGTGGCGACCAGCTGGTCGTGGTGCTCCCCTCCAGGCTTTGCCACCAGTGGACCAAAGAGCAAGGGCATCTCAAATGCTCGCCGACCTTCCTCGTTGTCTTCCAAAGTGATCACGACCCCTCATTCGTCCACAGCTGTCTCAAACTTCTGTGTCTGGGCGTCTCTCCTGAAGTAAAAAGTCCAGAGCCACCTGACTGTCCATGGCGGTCACTCCTGGACAACAAGGGAGCTCGCTGTCTGCAAATAAGCTGGGCTCACGGAGTGACCCCCAAGATCCACCGTCAAGTGAAAAGTGGCAGGACATTTGTTGGATGTTTTAGTGGTCTCTGCCTACACGCATGCCCTCAGGCAGACACGTGCTCTGTGAACTGTGTGTGTCAAAGCGGTTGAGAACTGTCACACTGGTGTGTGCTTTGCTGCAGACATTTTCACCACAATAGAAAGCAAGTTTGAAAGAATGGCTGAGGTGGCCAGTGTCTTGTTACACATCCTAACCACAACTTAAAATACCCGCGCTAGAGAAATAAATGCAGACGAGAAGGTGTCACCAGGCGGCCGCAATGGGGCCAGTAAGGCTGCACCCCATGCTCTCACACGGTGAAGCCAGAAGGCGGTATCTGGGAGTGGGTCACGTGGACACAAACCTGGGCATCTCGTGTGCGGTGTGCCCCTCTTCTAACCCTGTCCAGTGTGCTCTCTGCATCCCAGTACAGACTGGCGGAGCCATCCCATACAAACGCGCCATAGGTTAGATCCATAAAGCACGTTTCCCTAGGAAATCCACGGGTTGCCAATTCGGTTGTTTGAGCAGCAGCTTGCATCCTCTGTGAGATGGGATGCAGAGGGGTCTGGGTGCAGGGGCCCCTGCGTGTCACTGCCCCCAGCCTGAGCCCACCTGTGCTCCCCGCTCACCTTGGGTGGGCACAGCCCCCAAGCAGGTCCAGCGCTTGAGGCAGTTGGGTGGAGGTTCTCACAGCAATTCGTCCTAATTATGTGGGACATAAGAAGACCACCTACAGACAGACGAGACAACGCGGCCATGAGTCTCAAGGTGACTGCAGGGAATACTTCATAACCAGAGTGTTTTCCCCCAGGACTTAGACTACCATTTGATTTAATTTTTAATTTTTACATTTTAATCAAAAATAGATCAAACAGTGGTGCCGAGGAGCCGGCCCCAGACACGGAGCCGGCCGGCTTCCCCTCACGTGTAAACCTGCCGTCTCGTGGGAGGCACGCGCGGCACCCACCAAGGCCACCCTCCCCGCCGCAGCAGGAGCTGGGCCGACCCAGCACGTGGCGTCAGCGCCACTCGCAGCCCACGGACGTGGGTTGTGACCTCACTTTGCTCACCTACTTGCGTGTGTAGATTCGCATTCACACCCTGCAGTACTCGGGTCACCCCGACTGCCCCAGTGACGACTCCTACAGGAAGTGCCTGCATCCCCACAGGTACAGTGAGGGGGACAGAGAGGGTCAGCCTAAACCCCTGAATCCACCCCTCAGGGACATGTGCACATGTGTGTGATCATGTGTCTGCACACGTGTGTCCCTGTATGTCATGTCTATGTATGCATGTGTGTACATGTATGTGTGTGTACATGTACCTACGTGTCTGTGAGCATGCCTGCATGTGTAAGTGTGTCTGTGCATGTATGTGTCTGTGTGTGCACTGGTGCACATGAGCATGTCTACATGTGTGTCTATACATGCGTGCATCCACATGCCTGTCTGTGCGTATGCCCGTGTGCATGAATGTGTGTGCATTGTCAAGGCACGTGAGCAAGTATGTGCACGTATGTGTGTGTCTGTGTGTCTGAGGGTGTGGGCACGTGTACCCACATTTGCTGTTTAATGGTCTGTCTTCCACAAAACAGCCAATGAGAACAGTCGACTCTGAGAAAGGCACACGCATTTTTGCCCAGATGTCACAATGTCCCCGGCTGTGAGTTGGGGTAGAGTCCCGCTGACGTCGAAAGGAGCCCCCAGAGCAGGTCCCACCCCTGCATGATCTCAAGGGGATCAGCGTTTATCCCAGTAAGCTGCTGAAGAAGCCCTGTCCCTGACAGGCTGACTTGTCAGAGCTGGCTTTGCTCATGTCACTCACTGTGGGGGAAACAAAGACAGCCTCCCTCTCATCCTGAGTGACCCTCTGCTCAGGGCTTGGGGGGCTGGGTGCTTGGTCGGAAAGCTGCTGGCCAGTGGCGGGGCCCAGACGTGCCCGAACAACTGTCCATCCTGGGGGTGCCCCTGCCCATGACAGTACCCACCACCCTCCCCAGGTCTTCTTCTCTGGAACCTGGATCTTGAGATTACCAGGGCATCTGTCCACCAGGACTCCACGGCCAGATGTGGACAACGCTGGCTGAGTTGGCTGCGCCATGCTGTCCACTGTCTCCTTCTCTGGCTTCTGTCCTGGCATTGGGAGGTAAGCAGAACCCACCCCCCATGGTGCCCTTGGCCACAAGCACTATTAGAGCCATCTTGGGTGTGATGGCTACATGTCTCTACCCATGTCACTGTCACGATTGCCACTGTGCTTTTCCAACCTAGCACGAGGAAGAGAAAGTCTCTCCAAGCATCTGCGCTGTGCAGCCGCACAGCCGCACCGGTTCCCTTTCTGCCTTAGAATCCCAGAGACAAATTGAGGGCTTCAGCCCGGCAGCCTGGTATTTGGCCCAGTTATCTTCTACACAACGTACGTCTTTGTTGCCTCTGTCCCTCAGGGTTCCCACACAGGTGTGTGTTTCCAGGTCGCTCCTGAAGCTCTAGGGTGGGACTAAGAAGTCATGGCTGAGGGTGAGGTCCGCGTCTCTGGGCACTTTCCCAGGGGCTAGGTGGGGGTCAGGTTGAGATCTCCTTTAGTTCCCCGTTACCTTGGCAAGGCCCTAGGTGGGTGCTGGGGTGCCATGGCCCTGCCCACTAATCCTGGCTGGGCTGCAGGACAGCTGTCCAGACTCCTCCCCAGGCGAGTAGGCAGGGCCACAGCTCTGCACCCATGGGACCCAGGGGAAGTGAGGGACTGGGGGACCCAGCCAGTTTCAGTGTCCGAGGACCATCCGGAGGCCTAGCCATGCTCACAGCAAGCCCTGGAAGCCCAATGCAGAGAGACCCCATGGGTGAAAGGAAGCAGGCCGGAGACACTCACTGACTCCTGCCCCGTTCATCTCAGCCAGCAGGAAAGGCCAGCATGGCTCACCCCAGGGCCACTGGGGGCTACTGGCTACCGGCCATGAACCTGCAGAATCTCCGCCTTGCGGGTGGACAGGAGACAGGGTGACGCCAGCAAAAGGTCCCCCCCTCCCACATTCAGGTTCACGTGCTTGCTGTGTGTTTGTTCTAGAACTGAGCTTGAAATGATGGGTTCCCAGTTAGAGAGCACGGGCCATCTGGGTCTAGGCAGGGACAGTCCATGCCTGGTGCACTCAGAGCAGGCAGCCTTCTCAGGGGACCTAGTGGCCTGTGACTCTTTCATGGGATCTAAGAGACTGGTGAAAGGTGATCAGCTCACCCACTAGGAGGCAACCCGAGCTGGGATTCCCATCCCAGAGAGACTCCCCAGAGACCTTTATGGGACTGTCCATGGCACCCATGGATGCAAGACCCTGGGCGTGTCCAGCCTGCTCCCTCAGGATCTCAGAGGCAAGCCTGGCTGTGCAGAGGCTACTGAAAAGCAAGCCGGGGGTCTGTGTGCCCACCTGTCACTCGTCAGCTCATCTGCCCTGGTTGGGGGACACATCTCCAACCCCAGGGTGATGTTCCGAAGGCAGCAGTGTGAGCGTGAAGAGACCAGCCCCAGCCCCAGTGTGCAGAAGTACCCCGCTGACAGTCAGCCAGGGGTCTCCCGACAGCCACCGGCAGAGAGGACAGGTGGCTGTGACGACTTTGATGCCTGAACCGCGGTGACAGGCTCCCCTCTCACATGACTGCCCCTGCGTCCCTCTACCCTTGCTATAGAAGCCCTTGGTGGCGCAGGAGGTCAGAGCTCAGCGGCTCACGAAAACGTTGGCGGTCGGAATCCTTCCGGTGCTCCTCAGAAACCTTGCAGGGCAGTGCTACTGTCCTGGAGGGTCGCTGAGTCAGAAGTGACTCAACGGCACTGGGTTTGGCTTTTCTGTTTTTGACCTGGCCATGAGTTGGAATCAGCTTGATGGCTGCAGGTCTTCTGTTTGTTTTATTGTGCTGTCCTGGTGTGTCACCAGTCCTCTCTAATCACACGTATAAACCATGGCTTCTCACCCGGCACAACTGTGCTCTGCTCTGGGAAGCAGATCGCCAGGCCTTTCCTCCGAGGCCCCTCTGGGTAAATTCAAACCACCCACCTTGTGGCCAGCAGATGAGTGCTTGACTGTCTGCACCACCTAGAGAAGCTCTGGTGCAGGCAGAGCTCCGGTCCCCAATGTCTGACTTACGTGCAGCCACCGCTGCAAAGCGACCCTGTTGTATGAACGCAGTCCACGATGACCAAGAGGTGCTCTTCCGTGATGCTCATCAAAGCACTGCTGTTACTGAAGAGCTGGGCCGCGGGCCGGCGGGGCGGCAGTTAAGAGACGCAACTGCTCTTTGAACCTTTTAAACAGCAGTCATTTGTTTAAAATGATCGGCAGCTGCTCCTTGGAAACCCCGTGGGGCAGTTCTGTCCCACCGTACGCCGTCACTGCAAGTAAGAACTGACTCAATGGCAACAGGTTTGGCTTTGTCTTTTAGTTTTATGTTAAAGACGTGTTGGCACACCCAGAAGCATTTCTTGAATGTTTTCTGTGCCCAGAAAGCCACTCTGTATCCTGTGGGCTAAGACAACCACTTCAGTAACCAGTGTTAGACCTGAACTGTACCTGACTTCCCTGACTTAAAGACAGACTTAGAAGTGGAACTTCATCTGTGACCCAGGGGCTGCCACTGTGAGGAGCTATTTTAATGAAAATGCAGGATTAACTAAAAGCTTCAGGCCGGCCACCTGCATATGAGATTTGTGGCTCAACAGTCTCCGTTGCTCTTCTGAGAGCCTCAGTCGTCTTAAGTGCAAACATAATTATTAGCAGAGCATCTGAAAATTCTCGTATTAGCTCTGATGAGAAAGCACACATGTTCTAAGAATGTTTTCCAAACACCATCTGCTAAATCCACTTGAATATTGGTGAGAATTGCTTATAATCATTTGCAGCCAACTACTAATACTGCCTCTGGGGTAAGTTGTTATAGATGTCATCCACATTCCTATAATTTATATAAATACAGGAAGTTTGTAAAAGCAGTGACGACATTTAGATGTTTTGCTACGTCAAGATTCATGCCTTCGAAGACCTTACAGAGCGTGAGTGAATGTGAAAGATACCTCAGTTGCTGCAAGACTTTTTTAAACTGAATTGTAATGTTCCCCAAAAGGTTTTGGGGGCCCCTGAGTCAGCACTTCCGTGCTAGCTTTCCCAAACTAGTCCCCAGCGTGATGGTGTCTCCCAGAACAAGGTGTCCACCTGTGTCAGGATCCTGTTGTTGGGTGTGAAAATGGAGGGCACAAGTGGCAGCTGCATGCTTCACTGCAGCTAGGCAGGGGATGTGATCTATGTGGGCTTCTTGCAGCCTAAGCTCTCGGGCTTCAGTCACCATGGATCGGAGTGGAACTGCCAGTCTCTGTTGCCAGGATACTGTTCTATTGTCTAGTTTTGATCCTTGCCACTGATGTCATTGTCTTATTTGAGTTTCCTGTATTGCCTTTTTGTCACCTAGATGTAGGTCTTCTGTGACCTTCTTATCACGCCTTTGTCCATCGTTCTATTGAGATGACTTTGTCATTTATTTTTCAGAGTTCTTTATATATTAAGGCTATTAAATCTTTTCCTCTCATATGTGGCAGACACTTTTTTCCACGTATCACCTTTCATCTTCATTTTTCATTTCAAAGACAAACTGCTGACCTCAAGGGAGAGAGATGTGCCCTTCGGGGTTGCAGAGGACTGGTGGCTTCTGTTATGGAATATCACCATCTGAACAAATGAGAAGGATGCAGGTCAGCTTGCTTCCTCCTGAGTGCCCACACTGAAGGTCAAGGGACATCTTCTGTGACTTATGAGCATTTCGTTGTTGAGTGCATCAGGCTGACCTCTGCTCACGGCCACCGGGTGTGATGGAGCAGACCTGCTCCCACAGGGCTGCCTAGGCAGCAATCCTCACAGAAGCACGCTGGTGGCACAGAGCGGGAGCACTCAGCTGCTAGCCCCAAGGCTGAAGTTCAGACCCAGCAGCTGTGCCAAGGCAGAAAGACAGGGACGCCTGCTTCTGTGGAGCTGACAGCCCTGGAGACAGCCCCCGGAGGGGCTACTCTGCTCTGCCATAGAGGGTCACATGACAGTGGCGGGTATGACCTACACAGAGTCAGATGGCCAGGCATCTCTCCCCAGGAGCTGCCACGTGGCCTGAACGGCCGACCTTGGGGTCAGCAGGTGAGTACTCAACCTCTGGGCCACCAGAAAGCCTTCAGCCACCATCAGGAACTGGGAAGGCATTTATGACCCTGAAGTTACATCTCTTCTGCTAATTCAGATGGGTTACTAAGAGTCCCATTGAGAAAGTTGGAAAAAATGCAAAGTTTTAGACTATGGTTGGCCTGGCGCTCCCTCGGATTAGAATAAATGGGCCTTGCTAGAAGAGTGACCCCCAAACTCTGTTAACTAATCAGTGTCTTTTTGCTGACTGCTGCATATTTTCTTGTAATTTCTTTTTTAGTAAATATATGACTGCGTGTGATTTACTTCAGTATACATTAACAATTTTCACATAAGGAAATTCAGATGTCACAGAAGAAATTCCGTGTGTCCAGAATTTGGGCTGCAAGTCACTGAGTATTTTGTAAACGTTTGGGGACCAGTTCGAGGCTGAGTCGTCCACGGGAGCTGTCACACTCTTCCCCCTGGGCTTCCAAGAGCTGGCTCACCTCAGCTTCATCCTAAAGCACAGAGTGGGGGTGCTGCAGCTACAGGGCAAAGAGGAACCCTGGGGGCCCCACATGTGTGGGCTGCCAGCAGGGAGAACAGGTTTTCACGAGGTCACCAACCACCCTTACAGGGACACTCAGTGAGACAGGCCTCTGACGTCAGGTCCACTCCAACTCAGAGTCCCCCTGTGTCAGCGCACCACTGTTCAGAGGGTTTCGCTGGCTGTCACCTTCACAGATGCAAATCTGCCTGGCCTTTCTCCCAACATCCCTTTGGGCAGTCTTCATCCTCCAGTCTCTGGTTTGCAGCTGAGTGCGCTAACCATTGGCACCACCTAGGGACTCTGCTACCTGGACTCTGAAAAACCAAGACCAAGCCCGTTTCTGCCGTGTTGATGCTAACCCATGGCACCCCGTATGTCAGACAGAACTGCCCCCCAGATTCCTGGCTGCAGTCTCCCCAAAGCCCACCTCCAGGCCTTTCCTCTGCAGCCTCTGGGCAGCATAAACAGCTGCTGCCAGTCAGCGGTCAGGCTAGCGAGGATGCAGCCATGTCCAGCTATCTTTTAAAAATCGGACTATACTGTGGTTCCAATGTTTTCGGGGCCCCGCAGTCACCCCTCTGGATCAAGCCTCTGCTGCGTGGACCGTGGTACTGGACTGCTGCAGTGGATGGCGACAGCCTCTGCCCCCGGCAGCCCCAGTGCCCGTCTCCTTGGTCCTTAGATTGATGCGTCTCGGTGCCTTGTATCCAATATGGGCTGCACTGTGTACATGGGTCCTGAGAGCAGGCGTTAGGTGGCCGAGGAGGACGTCACAGAGGCTGCCCAGAACCCAGGATGGGCTGCTGCTCCCCCTCCCTCACAGCCCTTCTCCTGTCCCGTCCTCGTGTGTGACTGAGTGACAGGCTGGCCGAGCACATGCAGGCTGCCACGCTCTACAGCCTTCCCTGAACACTGCTGACTAAGGTTCCTGCGAACACTGTGGGGACCGCGCCCACCCTCTGTGGACCGGCCCTGGCATTGCCTCCCTAGACGCCCAACCCTATACCTGCCATGGGGCTGAAGGCCATCCCGGGTATTCGGGGGCCATTGGAACTCCGGGCAGTGGACTCATCTGAGTCCCTAGTCACCTGGGCTCCCAGGGGCTGGGAGAGGGGAGGCTGCAGACACCCCCAGTCAGCATGGGGGGGGCTGCCATGGCCGTGCACGACAGAGGAGAAATAGGGCTGTCTTTCATGGGGACAGGCAGGACAGAGCCTCTCCAGGGGTGCACTCAGGAACTCTGCTTCCCCCCACAGCAGAGACTTGAGGTGACGGAATGAAGTAACCACTGGGAACCCACACCAAACATGCCTTCAGCCAGCGTGGTTGCCACCCGGCCAGAGGCTTCGGCAGCTGCCCTAAGACCCACATGATCATCAGAATAAACCCAAACCAAACCCACCACCATTAGGCGCATTCCTCATAGCGACCAGGGTAGAATGGCCCCATAGAGTTCCCAAGAAGCACCTAGCACATTTGAATCACTGACCCTTGGGTTAGCAGCAGTAGCACTTAACCACGGCACCACCAGGGTCTCCAGCATCAGGAGAGCCATCAGACAGAGTCAGAGCAGCGGCTGTGACGTGGGGCGTGGGACAGGGTCTCCACGGTTCCAGGGAAGGGAGCATCACGGTGGGACCAGAGAGCCCTAGGTCCCAGCCCCACGTTGTCCTGCCACCTCTGGGACATCAAGTGGCGAATGTTGTCAGAGTAACTTGTGGGTACCTGTGGAAAAATAAAGTTAGATGTATCACAATTTACACCGAAACTGGTGATACAGAGAGCAGAGTTTCAACATTAAACAGTGAAACCAGAATCAGACAGAAGTATGGGCGTGTCATTTAGATCTCAATTCATATGGAGTATATAATGTCGGGGAAAGGGAGTTCATTCTCGAGTGATTCTAAAACAGAAAACCAGCCAGAGAAATGTTGATAGATGCTACAGCTAAAATCTTTTCTGTGGCAGGAGACACCATAAACTAAGCTGAAAAGAAAATGAAAAATTGGGAAAAGCATCCGCAGCATGTGACAGGAGAACAGATTTAATAGTCTTCATATATAAAGAACTCTTAAAAATAAATAATAAAAAGACATACGCTGCAACAGAAAAACGGAAAAAGCCAAGATAGGCAGGGAGCAAACAAAGCATACACACAGCCAATAAAATGCACCAGAGATACAATGTGTGAGATGCAGAATGAAACCATGACGTCAGGAGCAAAGACTCTGTGGGCAAGGACTGAAGCAGGAATCTTCCCAAATAATGAAAACTGAATCTGGTCAGTTTCTGGACCCACTACCAATTTACAGGAAATACAGAGGTGAGGGCAGGCTGAAACTACCCAGCAGGGACGCAGTGAGCAAAATCCTGACGCGAAACTACGAACAACCCATCGCTTGAACTCATTATGCAGGTCTTGGATCCCTATTCAAACAAACCGCAAAAAACAAAATAATTGCTTACAAAACTTGTGAAACATTTAGTGATTTGATCACAGACTAGGTCTCTCACAAGACGAGAAATTTTCCGTCTTCCTGTCGTGTGCCAGAGAGTTGATCCCAACTCACAGTGACCCCACGTGACAGTTTAGAATGGCCCCGTAGGGTTTCCTAGGCTGCGATCTTTTGGGGAGTGGATCACTGGTCTTTATCCCACAGAGCAGCTGGTGAGTCCACACAGCCAACCTTTGCTGGCCAGCAGCCGGGCACTTTGCCATCACACCACCAGCCAGACCCAAACCACGCTCACTGCCGTCACAGTGATCTGTCTCAGCAAACCATGGACCGTCCGAGGCTTATACCGGCGTCAGAGCTGATGGTCAGGGCTCTGTCCTGCAGAGCGGCCGGTGGGTTCTAACCACTGACCACTGTCCATTGCACCACCAGGGTTCCTTAGATGATGTCTTAGGAGTGACCATCATATCGCAGTTAAAGTTCTTAGAAGTCTTTTGGGGTGCTACATGTTGACATAATGATGCTTGACACAGTGTCATCTGTGACTAGCTTCAAGTGCAGATGGACAGGTAATGGATGGGCTGCTGTGCAGGGCTGGCCATGGGCTGCCATCAGCGCTGGACGACGGGGTTCACGTCCTGATGTGTCCACTTGAGTGTGTTCACAAGAACGGCAATCCTCAGTAGTGGAGAAGGGACATGGCTCGTGGTGATACGTTTGTAGAGAATCAGCACGTACCCTCTGAGCCAGCAAACTTCTGCTCAGTGCTCTTAGGTTTAGAAAACCCGAAAGAAATGTGTGTGTGAGCAGAGGGAGCATGCCATGTGGGCACTTTATGGTCCCATGCATCCACAGGATGTCATCGTACCGGCCTCTTACTAGAGGCGAGTACAGAGGGTGGAGAGGAGGGGACAGGAGACTGTTAAGAGGATATGACATGTACAGAATGGAAAGGAGGAGCGCCCTGTCACTGGGCAAGGAGAGCAGAAGGAGATGCGGATAGGTAGGTATGCAGATTTAAACTGGATTGTACATTTTCACTCTATCACAATAAAAAATTTAAAAGAAGTATTTGTGAGGACATACAAAAACAAGGTGAACTGACACAGTGGCTGCAAAAATGAGGCCACGCTGTGAGGCTGGCGCAGGACCCGGTGCATCCCTTGTGTCGCACACAGGGTCCCCACGCATAGGAAGCCACATGATGGCACCTAACAGAACGAGAAAGAAGGATGTATATTCAGCAATTTTTGTAATAGTGAGCAAGCAAATAGGTAAAATACAGGTAGTCTCTGACTGACAACATATTCAAGCTATGACATACCACACTTTTTTGTACAACTTATGTTACTAATACGTATATCATGGATTGAACTGTGTCTCCCACCAAGAATGTATGTAGCCACTTGGCTAGGCCACCATTCCCAGTGTTGCGTCATGTTCCCATAAGCTGTAAACCTTGCTTTTGTAACATCAGTGAGGGAGGGTGAGTGGGTGTTGCCGGGCAGAACTCCGTGGTAACACTGCACTGTGCCTTGAGGCAGTCTCTTGGGACATAGAGGAAAAGGACGCAAGCTGGGAGATGCGGGCCTCATCCCACCAAGAAGCAATGCCAGGAGCAGAGCACGTCCTTGGGAAGAGATCCAGGATCCGTGCACCTCAGAAGCTCCCAGCCCAAGGGAAGACGGATGACAAGGACCTTCCTCCAGAGCCAATGGAGAAAGCTTTCCCCTGGACCTGACGCCCTGAATTTGGACTTGCAGCCTCCTGGACTGTGACAGAATAAAGTTTCTCTTCTTAAAGCAGCACTAGATGACTAAGGCACCACACACAGGGCTCCAGTCTGTCTCAGAGGTTCACTTAAAGATGTTGACATGGGATGTTTCCAAGCCCCAAAGAGAAAGACTGAATTTATAAAGACTGTGTGGTTGCCGTCAGGTGCCGTCAGGTCGGTTCTCACTCACTGCGACCCTGCGCACAACAGGACAACACGCTGCCCAGTCCTGTGCCATGTCCACAACTGTTTGTATGCTTAAGCCTGTTACTGCGGTCGCTGTGTCGGTCCATCTTGAGGGTCTGTTTTTTCACCGACCTTCCACTCTACCAAGCATGCTGTCCTTCTCCAGTCCAGGGACTGATCCCTCCTGACGACATGTCTATCCTTGTTTCCAAGGGACCGTGCTCTGGCTGTGAGTCTTCTGAAACAGATCTGTTGGTTCTTCTGGCGGTCCCCGGTACAGTCAGCGTTCTTCTCCAGCACCACAATTCAAAGGCATCAGTTCCTCTTCTGTCTTCTTTGCTCTTGGTCCAGCTTCTGTGTGCACATGAGACGGCTGAGAACACCACGGCTCAGGTCAGGTGCACCTTAGTCTTCAAGTTGGCATCTTTGTTTATAAAAATACTGATAATAAAAAACAGATTCAAGGCAACCCTGCAGGGTTTCCGGGCTGTCCACCTCTACGGAAGCAGGCTGCCCCTTCCTCCTGCAGATGGCTTGTGGTTCTAGACTGCTGACTGTCCAGCGGGCCATCACGGCACCTTCTTTTCTCTTTCCACTTTTTTTTTTAATCAGCATACCTATCAGAGACTGTTAGATTATTAACTGGATTGCGTATAATTTATTTCATTTTTACTTACCTACAATTTATTTTTCTTCGATAACCATGGATTTCAGGTCTAATTTTTAAATGTTTAGTAAACTGGAATCGCACCTTCAGTGGAGGCAGCGCATTCAGAGCAGCTTTCATGTCTTTGTTAACCCCTTAGCACCCTGAGGGAGCTCCTGTGCTGTCCTCTCTGCAGGCCTCGATGCCGGGACAAACTTCTGTGACATTAACAACAGGGACGGGCTGGTGTTTTCACCCTCTGCACAGAACACCAGCCTGGCAGGTTGGGATGAAAGGACACACTGAAGCTGTCTCTAGCGACAATACCTAGACAGGCCAGTCCACTTCTGCCGCATGTGAGGAGATGTGTTTTTATTCCCCTCTGGACAGGAGAACACAGATGAGGCCTTTTCAGGAGGCAGTCACACTCCGTGCCCTTTGTGGGGGTGTCAGAACCCCGTTTATGCGCTCATGAGCCCGTCTGCTTCAACACCGACGGCGCTGACCAAGCAGGTCAGCAGGCAGGTGAGCTTCTGGAAGGAC
Organism: Heterohyrax brucei; assembly: GCA_028571685.1. NCBI lineage: Eukaryota > Metazoa > Chordata > Mammalia > Hyracoidea > Procaviidae > Heterohyrax > Heterohyrax brucei. The sequence continues at coordinate 3,044,363 of CM053154.1, read as the reverse complement.
AGCCTTCCAGGTGGCCCCAGCAGGACCCATGCCCAGCTCGCAGGTGTGACGCCTGCCTCCAGCATGCCCGTGGCCTTCCAGAAGCACAGGTTTCCCCAGGCATCACCGGTCGCCTCCAGACACAGCACCCCCAGGCGAGCAGGCTAGGCAGGGGACGGCCCCTGGAAGCCCCGGCATCTCAGTGGGCAGCTCTGGGAGGAACGTTAAGTGCCTTCTGGGACATTCTCTCAGAATCGGTGACTCGGGTGAATCTTCGCTACAGAATATTTAAAGATCAGGAGGCCCACATGTGGAAGGCCATCGGCCAGCAGGTCTACCGTGGTGACTGGGGATGACTCCTGAGTCACAAGTGACTCGATGGCAACAGGTTGGGGTTTTTTGAGGGGGATGGCAGGCAGTGACTGGCTTGTCCACCTTTTAGCATTCTTTATGTTCTACGAAAACTCAGTGGGCAACTCTGCCTCTTGGTGACCCGGCTGCGGCACAGAACCACGCTGTAAGGGGACGTGGGGGGCCGAGCCCACGGGGTGGGTGGCGAGGTCTTTCTTCCCAGGCACCAGAGTGGGCTGCTCTGACCTTTCAGTTAGCAGGGGACATCAACGGCTTGCACCAGCAACTAACTCCTCGTCTACGATGACAAGTCCTAGACCAGGAGAGTGCCACCAGAAAGCTCCTTTTCCACAGACCCTCCAGGCTGTGGGGCCTGTGGAGAGGTGGCCTCCAGGCCCCTGAGGGACTCGGGAGGGCAGTGAGGGGAGGTCTGCAATGAGGCCCCAGTGCAGGTAGGCGGGTGGCAGCCTGGCAGCCACTGTCTAAAATAACTGCCAGTCAGGCTGGGTGATGCCTGAGTAGAACGTGGCCTGGCTGGGAACCCAGCCTCCGGACAAGGCATGACAGGGCCAAGGCAATTCTGGGTTTCTCTTCAATGCCGGGAAAAGCAGCTCTGCGGTTCAGGGTTCCAGAACATTCTATGTCACATGACCTGTACTAAGCTCAGTGAACAAGGAGCACTGGTGGTGCTGTGGTCAAGTGCTCAGCAGCTACGAAAGGTCGGAGCAGCTTACCCCACCCAGCCGCTCTGCGGGAGGAAGGCCTGGCTGTCCACCGCTACGGGGAATGCTGCAGGGCAGGTCCGTCACACGGGGAACCGACCCGCCACTCTGTGGGAGGAAGGCCCAGCTGTCCACCACTACGGGGAACGCTGCAGGCCGTGCTGTGGTATGCACTGTCCACCAGCAAGGAGGGTCACTGTGCCCATTTCACAGATGAGGAAAGATGAGGCTGGAAGCTGAGCGACACCTTTCATGTCAGGCCAGATGGGGAGGAGCGATGTGAACACTGGTCTGACTCTAACTCATCACCTCCTAGCTGACGCCGACTCACAGCAGCCCTGCCAGACAGAGCAGAACTGCCCACCAAGTGCCCAAGGAACAGCTGGCGGACTTCACTGCCAGCCTCCGGGTCAGCAGCTGGGCTCCCACCACTGTGCCACCGGCCCCAACTCCAACACTGAACCTATTCCACCGGGCCAGGGTCACATGTGGCACTTGTTCACAAGAAAAGCCTTTGACACATGTGAGCAGCCGGCCAATTCGTGTGCTGCTTCAGTGACCAAAATAATTGTTTCTTCCTCTGTCCACACATTTTAGGGCTGGGGGAAGACCTCACACCCAGACTCACACACTCAGCACACATGAACACACATACACAGTGCCCGTCGTGAAGCTAGAAGTCTGACATTTTCCCCACACATAAGACTTGTGTCTCCTTTTAAAAGAAAAGCACCAGCTGAAGAAAGCTCTTTAAACAGGCACATTGAAGCCACAAACCCCACTTCTCTGCCCATTCTGGCCACAGCTGTTTGGGCATGGACTGGCACTTTCTAATCTGGTCACAGCTCTGTGGCCTCTGCAGGCTTAAACGTCCCGTGACATCCAAGATGTAGAGAGTGGGGCAGGGAAACAAAGCCAACCTGTCAGCCTGCACTGTGGCAGCGCCTCTGATCCTAGACCACTACACCACAAAGGCAACCCACACCACAGACACCGCCCACACCGCAGGCACCGCCCACACCGCAGGCACCGCCCACACTGCAGGCACCGCCCACACCGCAGGCACCGCCCACACCGCAGGCACCGCCCACACCGCAGACACCGCCCACACCGCAGATACCGCCCACACCGCAGACACCGCCCACACCGCAGACACCGCCCACACCGCAGACACCGCCCACATCCAACACCATCCACACCACAGACACTGCCCACATTGCAGGCACTGCCCACATCCTAGACACTGCCCACACCTCAGAGGCCACCCACACTGCAGACACCACCCACATCGCAGGCACCACCCACATCACAGATACCACCCACACTGCTGACACCACCCACACTGCAGACACTGTCCAAACCACACAGCCCACCCACACCAGACACCGTCCGCACCCCAGACACCACCGACCACACAGGCAGCACCATCAGACAGCACTCACACCAGTACGTCAGACCCCACCCATACCACAAAACAATTCACACCACGGACCTAAGCCACACAGATGCTGTCCACCCCACAACCACCACCCACATCACAGACACAGCCACCCCACAAGTGGGGGCAGACCAGCTTCACCATCCTGCCCTCTTTGGTTCTGTCTCCCCACATGAAGTTCCTCTCCTGACCGCCTACCACAGCAGCCTATCCTTGAGGCTCTTCAGCATGTCAGGGTGGAGGGACGGCCCTACAGATGACAAGGTCCTGTGAGAATACCATGACACAGTCTGGAGGGGCCTGGGGCCATCTCTCCTGTGGTCTGGGAAGGTTGGACCTCAAGATCCATTCTCTGCGTCCTTAACCATCATGTGACTACAACATCTCCCGATGCCTTCAAAGCCAGGAAAGAGGACAGTCCCCACCACCGCATGACAAGCAGAAACAAGAGAAAACCAGAAACGTCCGTTTTAATATAAAGGGATGTACGTGGAGTGAGTCCACTGCCGAATGATGCAGGGCAGGGGGCAGCAGTGCGGAGCAAAATCTGACTTACAATGACAGAGCACATCAAATACAAAAATAAGTCTTTAACAATAAACAGGACACAAGCAGGCCTGGACGTGTCGCAAAGCCCCGAGGAAATACAAAAGGGGGTTTTCTCCAGGAGGGCTCTGTGCTGCAGGGCTGCCAATCCCAGGCCAGCACCCTGATTTCTCTTTTTAAACATAAATAATGTAATTCATCTTCACACTCTTCTCAAGTGAGATGTATCTAAAAGGAGGTCACGGTGTTTCATAACACTTTGGAGGCTTCTTGGCTGTGACAGGGACCCTCCTGGCCCCGCGCAGAGGACAGCAGGATTACCTGATGGAAAGAACAAACAAGCCCTAGCAAGGGACGCCCGGCAGCTGTTTGGCCAGGTGGGCATCCGTAAGCCAGTCACGTCCACGATCACATGGAGGAATCACATCACAACTGGGACCCCTCTGCTTCCAGTTTGCATCTTCTACTGACCCTCGGTGTGGTTAAAATGTCCCTGCAGTGGAAAAACAGCACGTCAGCAAGGAAGTGCACCTCCCCGGGGCGGCAGGCATGTCCCCTCGGCCAAACGCCACCCCAACACAGCGCACAGCACTGAAAATCGATTGGGCTGCTTTCGTCAGCAGTGTCCTCCCAAGGGATGTAAGTAGCTCACCTTCACAGCTAGGTTCCCTCCATCACATTGTAATTAAGATATTTAGCACTCTTGTGACAGTGCCTAGGACACAGAATGTCCCCAGGAAGTTATCAGTTCCCTTCTTCCAATTTAAAAGGAAACAAACCAAAAAAACCAAAAAACCAAACCCACTGCTGTCAAGCTGAAAGGAGTAAACATATCATCTCTTTATTCCCCACACAGCAAAATGTATACAAGGGGTGTGGTCTAACTGTGGAACCCCGAGTCCGTCAGGGCACTGGCTCGATGGTGTGACGCGGGTAGCCGAGGAGATGGGTCGGGTGGGCCCAGACTGTACGTACGTCCTAGAGCTCACAGGATGCTATGCTTCCTGCCCAGCTGGGCTTGGAGAGACCTGACATGCCCTTGGGGGAAGTAACACCAGTCTCTCTGCAACATTTCAATTCCAGCCTTTTCCTACCAAGCAAGAAAATGTCCTTTTTTTTAGGAAGCAGTTGTTATCTGCTTCTTACACTGGGACAGAAGGGAACCACGTCAGGCAGCCTCCAGCTGTTCCAGCTGTTCCCACGGCCGAGCCTGTCCTGCCTCGGCTCCTTGCAGGACACGCCTCTGAGGACACTCTCTGTCTTTCCTTCACCCCTCTCACTGCAGTGACTCCTCAGGGCACTCACTCTGATTCACCAACTCCTTCAAAACCTTCCACTCACCAAAAGCCTTCCTCCCGCCCTCTACCTCCCCTGTTCTCAGGTGCTGGCAGGGACCCCCAGACCAGCAGGCAGGCCTCTCCTGCCCTCCTTCTGGCAGGGCTTACCACAGTAGACAGCAGACTGACCCCTTCAGCTATGGTAAATCCAGGTTCACTTCAACCCACACAAACTGGAGACAGAGAACTTGGCTACATACCTTTTGTTTTTGCTAAAACCATTTGTCATGAATGTACAGACCCGGCCTTGTGGCTCTCTGTCTTCGCTGGAGTCACCATACGGTGGTCCCCAGATTTTTACTGACGCCTACCATCACTGGGTGAGGAAGGATTTTCTTCTTGTTGAGGATAGCCTCAGCAAAGGCGAGAGTCCCTGGTTCCGGCACTGAAGGCAATCCATGGCTAATCACTAGCTGTCCACTGAGCTATCCAAGTCGGGACATCAGGCCACACACAACAAAGCCAACAGACTCAACAGGATTCACTCTGAAAAGTCACTAGCAATGCACTGAGAGGAAGAATTTGGTTTTAATAGTTGGCATACTATACTGAGAAAGTAGAAAAGCAGTCAACAGAAACCATCCTCCAGGAAACCCAGACACCGGACCTACTGGAGATTTAAATCAGCTATTTAAAACACGTGCAAAGGATTAAAGAAAACCAAGATTAAAAGCTACAAAGTATGAGAACAATGTCTCACCAAGTTAAAAAAAGACAACTAAATTAAAACTCTGAAGTTGAAAAGTGCCACAATGGGAATGAAAACTTCACTCCCCGGACCTAACAGCAGTTGAGCAGGAGGAAGGCAGAGCCCGAGAACCTGAGGACAGTCGGCTGAGACGATTCAGTCTAAGAAACAGAAAGGAGACAGAAGGAAGGACAGAGCCTCAGAGACCTGCAGGGCACTGCCAAGGGCACCAACACACACTTCACGAGTGTCACCAAAAGTCAGGCAGCAGATAAACAGGGAGCAAGAGCCCACTAGATCAAACTGAGCTTCTTAAACTGTTATTCAGATTTTCTGTGTCTTCACTGAGTTTGATTATCTTAACAGATGTAGAAATACTGGAATTAATTCCAAATCCCATTCATGGTAAAATCACCACAAGCCAGAAGAGAAAGGTTTATCCTGGTAAAGGATGAGGATTCTGCTCAATGGATGCATTCCTGCTGGCGACAGAACACAGGGAGCTTGCTGACACCCCCTGTTTAGTGGATGAGGGTACCCAGACAGAATGGTAAATGGACAAAAAAGAGAAACAACGGACTTCATTATCTACATAGAAAATCTACAGATACACTATTATAATAAGAGTTCAGCAAGGGTGGTGAATGTAAGGCGAGCATGCACAAATCAATGGACTTATCCACTGACAGGAATCAACTAGGAAGAAAACTCCATTCACATCGTTTCTTCCTGCGGATTGAAATCCTTGTTGAGTGTCCTCTCACTTCAGCCTAGAGGGTCCCTTTAGCATTTTCTGTAGGGCGGGTCCATATTTCTGTCTACCTGGGAATGTCTTAATTTTGCCTTCATTTTGTGGGATACATTAAAAAACAAAAATTATTACACTTTAGTTTCTCCTTACACAATTAAGGGACATATTGTTCTGTGACCTGGGTTGTGAACTTCATGTCACGATACTCTCCCCTTCCCAACCCTGGGTTTCCCATGACCAGCTCTCCTGTCCCCTCCTGCCTTCTCATCCTGGCCCCTGGTTGGAACCGACTCGATGGCATCTAACGACAGTTAAGTGTGAGTGTTTAAATGTTTAAAATTGTACCCAGATATAGTCCTAACACCCAGGACACACTGCATACTGTAAAATGCGTCCACTTCACACCAATGACACACTGTAAAACAGGCGTTATGCGATGTGGACACTGTATGAACACTACGCAGTCATAGGCAGGCCACGCCTCACTACGCACACGTCTGCACGTGTCAAGAGGTGGAGGAGCCTGTGGCCCTGCTCCCTGCAGGCGCAAAGGGCAAGAGAAAGACTCGCAGGGACAGAGGATGGAGGAGAGAGCGGGCGCTGGCAGGTGGTGTCTCCGGGCCCACAGCCGAGCGCAGGGCGAGGGTCTGGAAGGAGAGCAGGACACAAGATCCCATGCGATGCAGACTTCACCCAACATCCAAATCACCTGGCATCCTATTTGCAAGAAACGATCATGGATGTTAAGTGACACATGACTGCAAGTCTTCCTTGTGCGGGCTCCCCGTCCTCCCAGCGCTGGCACCACCATGTGGGACCAGGGACGTATGATCGGTCAACCGCGGCCTGGACTGATGACACGCAGCACATGGCTGCAACACGTTCTACACATGCCCTTCCGTAATTTGTCTCTTTGGACACATCCATTTTCATTGTTATACACACTTTGTTGAATAACTATATCCCAAATCACTTATCTATTCCCCTGTTAATGGGATTTTAGGCTGTTTCCAGCTTTTTGCCAAACAATGCTTCAAGTGTCTCCGACACATTTTCTTGAGCATCCGTTAAAATCATATTACACAGGGGTGGGACTTCCAGGTCACAGAAATGCCCACCACCACTGTCACCACCTATTTATTCTCCAAAGTAGGTGTGTCAACTGATCCTGCTGTGACGGCTAAGACTGTGTGGGGACTTGCTGGGCCGTGATTCTGTTTGTAGGAGATTATCTCCATGATGGGACCTGCTGTCAGCCGACAACCAGCTGGAAGGGAGTTTCCTTGGGCACATATCTGCATCCGAATATAAGCGGATGGTCCAGTTTTTGCCCCTCTGTGGATCCTGGAGCTGCCTCCTGTGTCTGACCTCTGATACTTGGGACCTAGGCTGACAGCTTACCTGCTGATCTCAACATTTGCCAATCTTCACAGCAGCCTGTGAACAAGCACCCTGCTCTCCACGCTGCCAATCTTGTGACTCACTGATCTTCACAGCCAGTGAGCAAGAGCCCTGCTCTCTGATCAGCCAATCTTGGGTTTGCCAGCCTCTACAGCTACAGGAATCAGAAGCCTCTATGCTGAGCCACAGACTTGGGACATTCCAGCCTCTACAATCACATAAGCCATTACCATGACATAAATCTCCCTCTATATAGATATATTTATACATTTTACAGGTTTCATTTCTCTACAGAATCCAGCCTAAGCCAACTATCTTCAAAACAGTGGACAGTTCTACAATTTCCCATTCTTGTTCATGATTATACTACAGTTCTACCCTGGCCCCTAGGGTCGCCATGAGTCGGATCCGACTCGACGGCACTTGGCTTTTGGCTATTTTTATTTTCGCTTACCTGACACTTTAATTTGCATGTCCTTAATGGTTAGTGAGGTTGGACATTCATTTATAGTTACGGACCATCTGGGCTTCCTCTTCTCTGAACTGCCTATTCAAACTCTTTACCCACAATAGAGAGGTACAAAAAGAAAAAGAAAAAACCTAAAAATGACTGATTTAGCCATTGAAGTTAAAATAGCATTGTATAGTCCTACCACTGCTAACCACAAGGTCGGCAGTTCAAATCCACCAGGCGCTCCTTGAATACTCTGGGGGTCATTTCTACCCTGGCCCCTAGGGTTGCCATGAGTCGGATCCAACTCAACGGCACTTGGCTTGGCTATCAGACACAAAGACAAAATGAATGGACTAGAAGACTGATCTGAGGAAATCATCCAGAACTGACACTGCTTTATCTATTCAAGATACTCGTGGTTCTCATTTACCACGTTATAAACATCTTGTCCCAGTTTGTGGTTTCCTCTTACTAAACAATGATGAGGAATTTAATTTATGCAAAGTATTGTATCTCATCAAATATATCAATCTTTTCCTTCTGGTTTATGTATTTTATCAATCTACTCAATGTCCTACATATATTCTTTACTATATATTGTGTTTTTTCCTTTTGTTTTGTACATTCACGTTCATTAACATTTCCTGCACCTCCCAGGGTTGATTTTTCCAAGAGACAGTGGGATGAATTACAGAGAAGACATTATGAGCCAGCTGAGAACAATCTACTCTACAAATTGTGCCACGAAGACGGGCTACTATCTAGATAGGACTTTTGTCAGAGCTTCCAATTTTACCTTGCTGGTCCTTTGGCCTACCCTTGGGCCAAAAACACACTGTTTTAATCATTGCCTTTGTTAGACATCTGTGTATCTGATGGATGAGCTCCCTTCCTTGGCCTTCGACTTCTAAACTGTCTGGCTACAATCTTCCCTCCTTCAATTCTGGAAAACTCTCAGTCATTATCTTTTCAAATACTTTTTCCTCCAATTCTCTAAATCTCTTCCATCTGGATCTCCTAATGGGCTGTCTCCTGCTTTCCTCCACGACTCACGATGACACTGTCATACATTCCATCTCTTTATCTGTCTTGCTGGGTTCTGGATGATTTCCTCAGACCAATTCTCTAGTCCACTAATTCTGTCTTTGTGTCTAAAACAATGCTGTTTTAACTTCAATGGCTAAATCAGTCCTTTTTAGGTTTTTCTTGTTTTTTTGGACCTTCCTATTCTTTTTTCACACTGTCCTTTTATGGCTTTAGTTCCTCTTTAATTTTTTTAAAGACACTTTATAATAACCTTTGAGTTTTTGTATTATTCTAGATTCTTAGATATTTATATTCCACTTGCTTTACTTCCTGACTACACAATGATAATAGATTTACTTCCCCTCCCCCCCCCACCAATTGGTGTCTTTGCTTCAGTGGCGGTTGTTTCAGCTCTGGATCCTATACCCTCTGGATGGCAGAAGTATGTCTACAGATTAATTCTCCATTTGCCACTATTCAGAGCCTTAAGAATTTCAATGGTCTGGGTCTATTTTTACACTGATGCCTTGGCTTTTGGCCCCCATAAAAATATATAGACAGAATAAACTTGAAGTCTACACCACGCTAATCCTTTTAATGAAAGCAAGATCATCAAGCTTCTGAACTTTATTCAAGGGCTCAAATTCTAGCTCTCCTAACTCCGCTGGACCGTCCTATCTTGGGTATCTATAGACACCGGGGTTCCAGCCCCCAGTCCCTGGGCCTGTTCCTGGATTGAATTTGTTGTTGTCTTTCTTCACTTATTACATGCTCAGCTATGTAGGTAACTTTTCATTTACCCAGCATTTCAGTTTGTAGTTTGGTGTCCTGTGTCCACACATGGTCTATGCTGCAGTTTCTTTACAGTGCCTGCTGTTGGATAAATTCCATTCCACTGCCTCCTCACAACTGAACATACTTTCCTGGAAAAAAGAAGTTTGTTGTTGTTGGTTTCTGTCTCATCACCAGAGGCTCTCTGTTCCTTCAGAGCCTGGAAATGATCTAACGTAACAGTTTTAATAAAATCCTTATTTTTCTAGTATATATATTCCAGGACAAAAAAAAAAATCTCTCATTAAAAAGCAACTCCGAAGAGATTTTGTCAGTGCATCGATTCGGACTGCTACTCACCTGTCTTGGGATGCACGTTCAGCCACACTGCCCCAGCCCAACCTCCCTCCTGGTCAGCTCCCTCCTCCACCATGTGATAAATCTGTCCTAGGCCTCAGCCAAGAAGCTCTCGCTGGGTCTGGGAACGAAGTCCACAAAGACCCAGAGCATCACTGTGGCCTCTCTCCACCTCCACACCATGTCCAACAATGGACTGCACTCTCAAGAACTGAGTCAAAACGTATGGGCTCACAGAGGAGACGCCACGGAACCCTGGTGGGACAGCGGCTCCTGTGCTCAGCTGTGCACCAGAAGAAGATCGGCAGTTCAAAACCAACAGCTGCTCCATGGGAGGAAGTCACCGTGAGTCAAAACTGACTCAATGGCAGCACTAGCTTTTCAAGCCTCTCCCAGTGTTTCCCCTGAAATTTAAAATAATTAAAAAATTGACACCTCTGAAGAGCAGGCTGGTCTCCACTATCAGTCTGGCAGAGGCACCCATGGTGTCCAGGAACATCAGGCTTCACACACTAGCACTGAAGTAGCCACTCACTAGCAGTGGGACAGTGAAATCCCACAACCCCAGACAGACGAACACGGAGGAGACCCTGGCAGTGAGAAGACTGGGTGCCCCAGGACTGACCTCCAGGACAGTGGTCTGAGCCCACCTAGTGACACCACGGAGAAGCTCCTAGAGACCTGCTTTCCTGAAGGTTACACCTAGGAGGCCCTGTGGGCAGGTCTGCTCTCTAACTCTGACCCTCAGGGTGATGGCCTAGGAGGCCCTGTGGGCAGGTCTGCTCTCTGACTCTGACCCTCAGGGTGATGGCCTAGGAGGCCCTAAGGGCAGGTCTACTCTTTACCACACGGGTCACCAAGAGTTGGAATCGACTCGGTAGCACTAGCTTTGATTTTTTTTTTTACTATATTTTGACAATAAATGCGGCAGCTCTCAACACTGCCCATGTGGCCTATAACTGGGATTGCCCAGTACTCCAAAGTGCTGAGCTTGCTGGACCAAGCACCTGGACCCTGAGGGCAGACAACAGAGGCCCAGAGGTCGGAGTTTAAAACAGCAACCCCTCCTCTGACCAGGAGAATGTGTCTCTTTAGCTAGCCAGCCTAGGAAAGGGCCATCAGAAAACAGAGACCAATCTAGATACTGCAGACAGAGAGTGTCTAATATGGGACTTGACTGCAGAAATTATGGGAGAGATGAACCACCACAGGGAAGGGGGTCAGCCACTCCATCCTCAGGACTGAGAACACGGAGAAGAAGGTGTGACCACAGGTCCAGAGGCCAGTGTCACCAGACAGCCCGGGACCCGTTTGCAGGAGCTGGGGCCCTGGAGGGAAGTGTGGAGAAGCTGCCCCTGCCGAGAGAAGGACAAACATCTGCGCCTCCCTGCCCTCCCCATGCCCAGGGTACCGGCAGTACCTCACGGTGGCTGGATCTGCTCAGGAGCCAGAGGCAAGTGGAGCTGGGGAAGACGCTAACCGAGGTACAGACGGGGGGCAGGGATGAAGTGGAGGATGGGCTGAGAGCAAACAGGCCACCAACTGTCACACCGACCCACTGAAGCCAGGTGGTCCTCCCCAAAGGATACAGCCACGGAGAGTCTACAGGAGCTCAAGAGACTGGGTGTCACCTAGAAACACAGTCAGGAGGAAGTATGAGCTCTCCCCTCTAGAAACACTGTACACCGCACTCCAATCAATGGAAGGGGATTGTCCGGGGTCATCTCTCTTGTAGTTTCCTGTCTCATAATGACTGCTCCTTTTTTCATGTGTCTCTCGCAGCAACCTGATAGGTCATTTACTCGGTCCAAATTCACAGAGCTGCATAATCTCTGCGCCACACTTGGCTAGCGAGAGCAGCTAGGCCAGGTGGGAAGCCCACTGCTCAGGCCGGGCCCGCTGGGTCTGGGGTTATCACCAGTGAAGCCAAGAACTGGGTTTTGGAGCCACCACCTTGGACTTAGTGTGGCAGAAAGAGACAAGAGCCCAGGCCCTGGATGAAGTGGCTACCTTTGGGGACATGAGACCCAGTCCCATCACACTGATGGAGGGCAGTTCATTCCAGCGATCCAGGCAACACGGAGATGCCCCCCCAAAGTACCTTCTCCCAGGAGTGAACGCCAACAGAGACCAGCAGAAGAAACCACATCAGTGACGACTGAAGTACTAATTGCCGGGGCAGTGAGCTGGCTGCCCATTTATCATCTATGTCAACAGAACGCACTCAGCAAAATACAAGCCTGGTAAATGAGTCTGAGATGGTCTGCGGGAAAAAGCCGCGGTGTTGCCAGTCATCTCTCCTGCAGGTGGAGGCTGGACAGCGAATGAGGAAGACGAAGAGTCGGTGCCTGCGAACTACGGGGCTGGCGAGGGGCACTTCCACACCACCCAGCACCTGGAGAGTAGCCACACCTGTCTCGGAAGGGGCGCAGCAGAGTGATCCGGAGAAGCGAGGAGGGCGAGAAGTCATCGTGCTTACTCTGGACAATGTATCAGGAGGGACCGTCCCTGGAGAGCGACATCATGCTTGGTAGTACAGTGTCAGCGAGAAAGAGGAAGCCCCTCAAGGAGGCGGACTCACACAGCGGCAGTACCAACAGCCGCAAGGCCAGCAAGGGCCGCGAGGAGGGGCCAGGGCGGGCGGGTGCCGCTCTGCTGGGCACAGAGGGTCGCCATGAGTCGGAACTGACCCAACGGCACCTCCCAGCAATGACAGCGCAGAGTCAAGACCTTCTGCAAGTGACAAATGACTTCATGGTGGAAATGAGGAAAAGCTTGGGGACAGAAGCAGAGCAGAATCAGGCTGACATGCTGAGCTAAGAGCAGAGTGGCCTGACCGGGTCAGCTGCTACCCCAGTGAGGTCAGAAACACAGAGCATCAGGATGCAGAGGATGAGACAGGGTAAGCCAGCCGACAGGGCCAGAGCCGCAGGCTGGTCTCCACTTAGGAATTCTAGGAAAACGTCACTGACATGCCCTCTGCTCCTCACTGACCGTGGAGAGACTGTGGGTCACCTGTGCAAAGGGTGAGCCAGGCAGGAGGCCACTGCCAGCTGCGGACGGGGCATTCCTGAACACGGCTGTGGGTCCGACAAAGTCTTCTGACAGCTGGGGCTGCGACCACTAGGGACTTGCCCTGAGCGCTGCTCGCTGCCGTCTGAGTTTCCAAAAACACTATTTGCCTTTCATGTAACTCTGAACCCGCTAATGTTGTAGAATGCAGAAACAGCAAGTACCTCATGATTTTAAAAGCCTCGCATAGAAACTCGCTGCATTAGAAAAAGAAGATACATGCAGCCAGAGGCTGATAGTGGTCTGACTTCTCCAACTCAACTTCAGTCCTAATTTATATAAGACTTTAGTAACAGTGGAGGTAAATATTAAAATGCCCAAGCCTGGGTGAAATTTTACATAGAATAACTACAAATAACGGGAAACTGATTTCTTACAGTCAGTTTCCGAAGAAATGTAGATGGAAAGCACCCCCAGCCCCAGCAGGAAGATGACACATTTACATATCAGCACAGGTTACCACGCACCGTTCAATTCCTAGAAAGCGTTCACAGAGGCAGGCTGTGGATGACAGGGGAGGGAAAAACCCTCACCAACCAGGTGCTGTTGTCCAAACAGAGTATCAGACAAAATGATCCCATCAGTGGCTGGAGCCAAACACTGTTTTTTTCTCTAAGCCACTCGTGCCAGAAGCCACCTGTCAGGAAGTCAATACTACCCTCTGAGTGTTTGCCTCAGACAGACAGGGGACCTGTGAATGCCGTCCACGGGATCAGGGTGGGTGCAGGGAGAGGCTGGCTGTTCAGTGGCCTACAAGGAAGCAGGCAACCACCAAGCGGCCCTGTTTCGCACAGGAAACGCTACTTAGCTGTGTGCCGGGGCCCATCTGACAACTGTGCGACGCTACCTAAGTGCACACAGCTCCCAACCGTCAGGTCCCTGAGTCACAGCTGCTCAGGGCTGTCCCCTCTTGTTCTCTCTCGCCTTCTCGTGCTGTGTCATGCTAAGTCCCACGCTGCCACACGACACAACGCAACATGGGGACACTTTTCTGAGGCTACAGTACAAAAAAATAAAAAAAATACACCTTTTTGGAGAGCTTTCCCGGAATACGTTCTCACGGGGTGCTGGCAGGTACGGCGGCCTGGCACCTGGGGACCGGCTACTGGCTACAGTCTATCAATTCCGCCTCCTGCTTATCAAAAACTCAACAACACATCACTCTGGGGACACATTTCTCCAGGGGACAACCTCAGAAATATTCACTTGAGAAAAAAGAACAAGAAAATTTTTCCAGCTTCTATGCAAACTTTAAATATTATTCAATCTTATTGTAACACTGAGATTCCAATTTCTTTTGTCATATATTCTCTTTTTTATTTTATTACGATTGAAAGAAAATGTACATTCCCATCTAAGTTTGCATGCCCACCTATATGCAGCTCCCACTGCTCTCCCTGCCTGGTGACAGCACACTCCTCCTCTCTCCTCCATACACGTCTTATCCTCCCAACAATCTCCTATCCCCTCCTCTCCACCCATTTTCCTTCCCCCAGTAAGAGGTCAGCAGGACAACATCCTATAGATGCATAGAACCATAAAGTGTGCACATGATATGGTCACTCTGTGTCACCAAGTCCAATCAATTCCTCTCCAACAGTTGACTTCCATTACGATTTATGGACAGGGACAACATCAGGGCCAGGGGCCATGTTCCCAGGGGAACTCCGAGGCCCGTGGACCATCAACTACGGTCTTTTAATGGAGATCTCAGGGTGCACCACTTTTTATTCTTGTGTTGCCACTGAGACTCAACTTTGTGAGCTCCATCACGGCTATCACTGGTGGTTGCCGGGCACCATCTGCTTCTTCTGGTCACAAGTCGACACAGTCACCCATTCACATGGGTCTCTGTCTTCTGGGTTCTCTTTCCCTCATGTCGTTTTGGTCCTTGGTGATTATACTTTCCTGCTAAGTTGGGACCCTAGCTGTACTCTCAGATGGCAGCTTGGCAGCTTTTAAGGCCCCAGATGTCACTCACCAATGTGTGGTGCAGAGAGCTCTCTTAGCAAAATGCTAGTTGCACCAACAGGCCTCGGTTTCCCCTGAGAGCATGGTCCCCAGCCCCCCGCCCCAGCTACTCTGTCCTTGTAATATTGGATTAAGATGGGAGGAATAATCACGTTATGTTGAAGCCCAGTTAATACTGATTTTCTTTCTAACGTGTGCTGTCCCAGATTTCTATCAACTATCTAATCTAAACCCTCCCTTCTGGCCCTCCCTCCCTTCCCACCTTTGCAGCTGTCAAAGAGACTTTTCTTCTAGGCATGAGTCTGTTTTTAAGTTTTTATCATAGGGGTCTCATACAATATTGGTCCTTTTGTCACTGACTACTTTCACTAAATCTGATGTCCTCCAATTGAAACCAGGTTATGAGATGTTCCCTAAAATTATCGTTGTTCTTTATTATTGCATAGTGCTCCATTGAGTATATATACCATAGTTTACCTATCCATTCCTCTGTTGTTGGGCATCTGGGTTGATTCCATCTTTTAGCTACTGTGGACTGTGCTGTGATAAACATTTGTGTGCATGTATCAGGTGGTGTGAATGGTGTGCATTCTGTAGGATATACTCCGAGCAGCGGACTTACTGGGTCAAATGGTGTATCTATTTCCAGCTTTTTCAAGAAGCGCCAGATTGTTTTCCAAAGAGCTTGCACCATTTTGCGATCCCACCAACAGTGTAGGAGAGTTCCAATTTTTCCACAGCCTCTCCAGCATTTGCTGTGTTGCATTTTTTGGATCATGGCCTATCTTGCTGGGGTGAGAGGATATCTCATTGTCGTTTTGATTTGAGTTTCTTTAATAGCTAATGATAGCGAGCATGTCGCATGTGTTTTTTGGCTGCCTGGATCTCCTCTTTAGAGAAGTGTCTGTCTACCTCCTTTGTCCATTGCTTAATTGGATTATTTACCTTTTTCTTACTGATATTTTGTAGTACCTTATAGATTACGGAGATCAGGCATCGGTCTGACATATAGTTGCCAAATATTTTTTTCCATTCTGTAGGTGGCCTTTTAATCCTATTAATACAGTCTTTGGATGAGCAAAAGTGTTTGATTCTTAATAGTTCCCATTTATCTGTTTTCTCTTCCGTTGTTTGTGGTTGGTTTGACAGATTTTGAAATCTGTCTGCATTGTGTATTAAAACTTCCATTGTTGTTTCTACTTTTTCTTGGGTGAGCTTTATTGTTTTAGATTTGATATTAAGGTCTTTTATTCAGGAGCTCCTTGAATACTCTGGGGGTCAGTTCTACCCTGGCCCCTAGGGTTGCCATGAGTCGGATCCGACTCGACGGCACTTGGCTTTGGCATCCAGTTTGAGTTGGTTTCATATAAGGTCCAAGATATGAGTCTTGTTTCAATTTTTTGCAGATGGAGATCCAATTTTGCCAGCACTATTTGCTGAAGGGATTGTTTTTCCCCAGTTAAATGTCTTATGGGCTTTGTTGAATGTCAACTGTTCATAGGAAGATGGTGTCATCTCTGGGGTCTCAACTCTGTCCCATTGATCTATCTGTCTCTTTTTGTATCAGTACCAGGCTGTTCAGACTACTGTGGCAGTGTAATAGGTTCTAAAGTCAAGTAGTGAGAGGCCTCCCAGTGTGTTCTTCTTCTTCAGTAGTGCTTTACTTATCTGGGATTTCTTCCCTTTCCAAACAAAGCTGGTAATTTGTTCCTCCATCTCATTAAAAAAAAATGTCTCTGGAACTTGTATTGGGATTGCATTATATAAGTAGATTGCTTTGGGCAAAATAGACATTTTCACAATGTTAAGTCTTCCTATCCATGAGCAGGGTTGGTTTCTCCATTTATGTAAGTCTCTCTTAGTTTCTTTTAGTAAGTACTTCTAGTTCTCTTTGTAAAAGTCTGTTATTTCTCTGGTTAGATTTATTCCTAGGTACTTTATCTTCCTAGGGGCTATGGTAAATGGTATTGATTTGGTGATTTCTTCCTTAATAATCTCGTTGTTGGTACAAAGAAATCCTACTGATTTACTTATGTTTATCTAGTATCCTGACACTTCACTGAACTTTTCTACTAGTTTGAGTAGTTTACTTATGGATTCTTTAGGATTCTCTGCGTATACAATCATATCATCTGCAAATAGGGAGACTCTGATTTCTTCTTTACCTATGCAGATGCCCTTTATTTCTTGGTCTCATCTAATTGCTCTGGCTAGAACTTCTAGTATGATGTTGAATAGGAGATGTGAGGGTGGGCATCCTTGTCTAGTTACTTTTCTCAAGGGAAACTGTTTCAGTCTCTCTCCACTCAGGATGACACAGGCAGTTGGCTTTGTACAAATGGCCCTTACTGTACTGAGGAATTTGCCATTTATTCCTATTTTGTTGAGAGTCTTTAGCATGAATGGGTATTGGACTTTATCAAAAGCCTTTTGTGCATCAATAGACAAAATAAGGTAATTCTTGTCTTTTGTGTTATTTATGTGGTTGATCACATTCACTGTTTTTCTGATGCTGAACCAGCCTTGCAGCCCTGGTATGAATCCAACTTGGTCATGATGGATTATTTTTTGGATAGGTTGTTGTATTCTATTGGCAAGAATTTTGTTGAAGATGTTTTCATCTAGATTCCTGAGTGATATAGGTCTGCAGTTCTTTTTGGTTGGGTCTTTCCCTGGCTTTGCTACCAGGGTTATGTTGGCTTCATAGAATGAATCTGGGAGTATTCCATCCCCTTCTATACTGTGAAATAGTCTCAGTAGTATTGGAGATAACTCTTCTCTAAAAGCTTGGTAGAATTCTGCAGCAAAGCCATTTGGGCCCAAGCTTTTTTTCACTGGTAGTTTGTGATGATTTTTTGAATCTCTTCCTTTGTGATAGGTTTATTAAGCTGTTCTGCGTCACCTTGTGATAATTTTGGTAGGTGATATGAATCGAGGAATTTGTCCATTTCCTCTGAGTTTTCAAATTTGTTAGAGCACAGTCTTTCACAGTATTCTGTTATGATATTTCTGATTTCTGTTCAATCTGTTAGGACAACTCTCCTCTCAATTCTTATTCAGGTTATTTGTTTTTTTTTTTCTTTAGTAAGTTTAGCCAGTGGCTTGTCAATTTTGTTGATCTTTTCAAAGAACCAGCTTTTGGTTTTTTCAATTTTTTCAACTGTTCGTCTATTCTCTAATTCATTTAGTTTTGCTCTAATCTTTACGATCTGCTTTCTACTTGTTCAAGCTGTAGGGTCAGTTCTTTGATTTGGTTTCTTTCTTCCTTCCAGATGTGTGCATTTATGGAGATAAACTGACCTCTGAGCACTGCTTTGGCTGTATTCCATAGGTTCTGGTAGGAAGTGTTTTCATTCTCATTGGAATCCATACATTTCTTTATTTCATCCTCGATTTCTTCTATAACCTATGGGTTTTTGAGAAAGATGTTGTTCAGTTTCCTTGAGTTCCACTTTCTATCTGCGTTTTTACTACTACTGATTTCGATTTTTATGGCTTTATGAATTGAGAAGATGCTTTGCATTAATTCAATGGTATGGATTTTGTTTTGAGAATTGCTTTATATCCTAACACATGGTCCATTCTGGAGAATGTTCCATGTCCACTGGAGAAGACGGTGTAGCTGTCCACTGATGAACAGGGAGTTCCGTATATGTCAAAGGAGTCTAGTTGGTTAATTGCGGAAATAAGATCTTCTGTGTCTTTACTGAGCTTTTTTGTAGACAATCTGTCCAATATTGAGAGTGGAGTGTTGAAGTCTCCCACTATTATTGTGGAGTGGTCTGTCTCATTTTTGAGTGTAGTGTTTCTTCAATGTATTTAGGTGCTCTAATATCAGGTACATAACTATTTAATATTGTCCTATTTGTGTACTGAAACTTTCAGCAATAAATAATGTCCATCCTTGTCCGCGATGGTGGATTTTACATTAAAATTAATTTTATCTGAGATTAGAGTTGCCACACCTGCTCTTCTTTGTGTATTGTTAGCTTCATATATATTCTTCCATCCTTTAATTTTCAATTTGTTCATATCTTTAAGACTACGGTGAGTTTCTTGTAGGCAACATATGGATGGGCACATCTTTTGATCCAAGATGTCACTTGATCACTCCTCACTGAAGTATTCAGTCCACGCACATTCAGTGGGATCATTGATAGGTATGTGTTCAGGGCCGCCATTGTGGTATGTTTATTTTTGTGTTGCTGTTTTCTCAGTTGTTCTTACTAATCTGTTCTGGGACATTCTTCTTTGTGAGTTATTTTTCACCTTTTCCACGGTTGGTGTTGTGGTTGGTAAGATACCTGTATTACACGTTTCTTGATTTGATATGTTGCATCTTTATTATGCTTTAGGGCTGCCCTGAAGGTCCTCCTTAATCAACTACGTATAAACTCAAATACTACCATTCGTATCAACTTCCTCTCCATCTCAAAGGACTATAATGATTGTAGTTCATGCCTCCTTTTAATATGATGACATCATAGTTTTCATGATATGATCACTGGATTATTTCTTTCACTAATTTAGCTTTGACTGAGTTTGCAGGCTTCCCTAACTGAGTAGGATTCTGGGTGATGTGCCCTGTAGTGGCTTCCAAAATATAAAGTTAGTAGTTTTGTTCTTCTAAGCCAAGAGATTCGTTCAGTATTTCTTGTAGCTTTGGTTTTCTTCTTACAAATTCTCTGAATTCCTGTTTATCTACAAATGTCTTAATTTCATTTTCATATCTGCAAGATAGTTTTGCCGGATATATAATTCTTGTTTGGAAATTCTTCTTCTTCAAGGCTTTGAATGTGTCCTGCCACTGTCTCCATGCCAGCATTGTTGCTGCTGAGAAATCCAACAAAAACCTACAGGGTTTCCCTCTGAATGTCAACTTTGCTTTGAGTCTTGCTGTCTTTAAGAGTTTCTGCTTATGTTTCATTTTGTTAACCTTGATTATAATATGTCTTAGAGTCTTTCTTTTGAGACCTATATTTAGTGGTGTTCGATACGCACCTTGGATATCTATATTCTCTTCTTTCATAATTTCTGCGAAGTTTTCTGTCAGCAGCTCAGCAACATTACTCTCTGTGTTCTCAGGTGTCTTGCCCTGTTCAGGAACTCCGATTAATCGTAGATTCTTCTTCTTAATACAGTCCCACATGCTTCTTAATGCTTCTTCATTTTTCCTGTTTCTTTTTTCTGATTTCTCCTCCTGGATGCTGGAGTCAGTAACTCTGTCTTCCAAAGCAGAAAGTCTATTTTCCATTTGTTCCACTCTGTTTTTTTGGCTTTGGATTGAAGTTTCTAAGTCTTTGATTTTGTTCTTTATCTGTTGGATTTCAGAGTACTGGTGTTCCACCAGATCGAACAGCTTGCTTAATTTTTCATTTTGCTCTCCCACATTTTGTATAAAGTCTAAGAGGGCTCTCCATATAATTCTTTTGTGTTCACCTTTCAACAGTATCAGAAAAGCTTCTTCATCTGGAAAGTTGTGAGGTGCTTTCTTTTGGGGTCCTTCTGAAGCTATGGGTAATTTCTTGGCTAGAGTTTTCTGCAGAGTTTGTTGCTCTGGGGGCATCATGTGAGTCAGTATATCCTGGGAGAGATGCTGTGAGGATGGACTAGTTGTTTCTCTAGGCCATCTTTAAATGAAAGTTAAAAAGTATCTGACAACTTCCAAAGTCAGTCAGGTTTTCAGGTGTATAGGTCCCTCTTCCCAGATGGCAAAGTAAGCACCTCTATATCAAACCCCAGATGTTACAAACTAGCTCAAAATACAGAAAGGCTACTGCTCTGCTGGCCTCTGCTGTCAGGCCCCAGTTGTAAGTGACACTGTGTAGAATACTGCTTTTCTGCTGGAAAAGTGCTCTCCTCCAGGTGGGTGCTGCCTCCCAGCCCAGGAATTAGATCCAGCTGAGGCTTCCGTATGGGTATATCCACCTCCCAGTGGAACAAGATGGTGTCTTGCCCCCACCTGGCTGGGACCAAAAGACAGGCCAGAAGTGCTGAGATGCACACAGTCCACAGCCTCTGTTGCCAGGCCCCAGCCATCGGTGACACTGTATAAAATACTGCTTTTCTGCTGGAAAAGCACTCTCCCCTGGGCAAGCACTGCCTCCCAGCCTAGGAACTAAGTCCAGCTAGGGCCCCCATATGGGTCTATCCACCTCCCAGTGGAACAAGATGGCATCCCGCACAAGCTTGCCACCACCTGAGTACTGGCCACTATACGCCAGAGGCAGAAATAGATGACAAAAGTGCTGAGATGCACAGAATCCACAGCCGGACTCTCAAAATATGGCAGTTTCTCTTCCTGATCCCACTAGCAGTGCATCAGAGATTAGCAGCTAGTCAAATCCCAGCTCTACCCACTGGCTAAGACAGAGGAAAAAAAAATTAAAATGGTGAATTACCTTCAGTCTGTGCAAGTCCACGATCACCGAGAGTGGGGTCAGCGAAAGAGAGGTTTTGTGTTCAGTGCTATGAAGTCCAAATTAACAGCCCTATGCCACATCCTATGGCTCACTAGGTATCCAGAAGGCTTCGTTTAATTATCAATTCCCATCTCGATTTCCAGAGGGATTTATGGAAATGTGTGTTTAGGCCGCCATCTTGACTCCGCCCCCTGAGATCCCAAATTTTAAATTTAAAAACTAGCCAAGAATTATAGAGGTTCTCAAGGCATATGAACTTGCTGTTAGAGTTCCAGGTTAATAACAGGCTCTTACTGTGCTGAAGTACACAGCACCACCTTCCGCTGGGGAGGTGGGGGCTGGGAAGAGAACACAGAGGGCTGAGCACCCCTCCTTCTTCCCTGATGGTGGACACACTGCGTGCTTCTTTCTGAAATCTGTGGTTTATGTGACATTTACAGAAACAGAAGAGAAAAGGTTAACCAGGGAACAGGAAAGCAAACACTGATTCTTATCTGAATAATTAAGCAAGAACATTAAGCCTCTTCCCCAAGACAGCCTTAAATGACCCTTCATTTTAACCAAGTCAGACAGCCTGTTCTCCTCACTAAACCCTGCTCCTGAGACAAGCCTGGAAATGGAAACAGTTTCTGCTTCCAATCTGAAGCAAGAAACCAGTGAGTCTGTACCCGGCGGACGGCATAAGAGCACTTACATCAATCTGCTCCTTCTTATTCACAGCCCTCATCCCCCAGGAACATAATGGTAGCTTTTATTAACTGTGTTTTACGGATCTAATGTTTAAGAACAAGTGTATCTTCTATGTCACAGCCGAAAGGCGATATACTCACCGACTCCCCACATATACACCTCAGGCAGGGCTGGCCCAGGCTCCTCCGACCATCCTGAGGCACCTGCAACAAGCCACATTCACAGACAGGTCAGGACAAGCCACTGATGTCTCCTGTTACAACACTGGAAGGGGCAGAGATGGGCGTGGTGAGCACAGACTTACCCCGCGGTTGCTTTCTAGCCTGCGTGCTGCTGAGGGTCCACTGGGCAGGAGCTCTATACGCTCAGGGCTCAAGGACGGCCTGGCACCCCCACTCAGCTGCCTGCAGCCCCAGTGGGGCACAGCTGCCTCTGGTCTCCAGCACAGCCGCTTCTGAAACAAACGCCCTCAATTTAGATGGGCTCTTTCAGCACCGAGCCAAAACCAAATCCACTGCCGTCAAGTTGATTCTGACTCAGAGACCCTATGGGACAGAGGAGAACCACTCCACAATTTCCAAGAAGCACCTGGTGGATAAGGACTGCTGACTTTCTAGTTAGCAGACCCAGCACCTAACCACTGTGCCGCCAGGATCCCCACACAACATGCTGACAGCCTCACACAGCATCCAACATGCTAATTTAATCTGCTTTCTGGAAACTTCACTGCAAATACAGACCCCTGTGGGGCAGGAAAACTTTATAGGACATTTGAGGAGAGGACTCTGTCTTTTCAGCAATGACTACCATCAATTACATTTAACCTCATTATTTCCTGCACTGTCTGATATTTATTCAGCTTTACAGGTTTGAAATAGTCATTTTAAACAACTCTGGCTGAAATTCCTGTAATAAACTACTGTGACTAGTTTATTGATATTGAAAATGCACACAACCTATAAATTTCATTCAAGAAACTAGTTCATATGTTTTAAAACATTTTCCTTAGGATCAAGGCACACGTTCTCCTAATACAATACGAATAATTCACACTTGAATAAGTCCTTCTCATAATGATAGGGAGGAGAAAACTCATTTATTTCAAAGGCTGCACATGCAGTCCACACTGCCAACCTCTGGGAAAGTCAGCATGCTTTCTTTCACTTCCACATCAACTAAAGAAGATAAATGACAAAAGTTACACCCCAATATTAAAAAGAATTACCCACTTCCAAAGTCCCAAGACTTGGGGTACTGTGAGGGTTAACAAAGCTCTCAAGGACACAGTTTTAGAGGTGGGAGGGGCGTTGTGAACGCTGAGCCCAAGGCTGGACTGCTCTTTGCATTAGAAAACCTTTCCCGTCACCCCATGTCTCCTGAGCCACTACCATACTTTTGGCCAAGCTTTTTTACAGGTGCTGCTGAAGCCAGCACAACTGCCCCTTTTTACTGTCTGTACTACTACTGGTGTAATCTATTTTAAGTTGGCCTTTTCTTTACCTGATTGGTTAACCTAAAATAGAAATTTTGCATCATGGGCTCAGAGTGCTACTTTACTGCTCTCTGAAAGAACTTCAGGGGATCTTGATGGCACAGGTTAAGGGCTACATCTGCTCACCAAAAGGTCAGCAGTTCTAAGCCACCATGTGTTCCTTGGAAATTCTATGGGGCAGTTCTCCTTTGTCCCATAAAGTCACTATGAGTCAGTGTGGTTTTTTGGTAAACATACCTTGAGACAGACTCTAAATATTAAATTAAAAGCAAACTCCAACAAGATGAACAGTGTCTTATGGTCAGTTCTCAAATTCTGGCAGCTCAAGACAACAGTGATGCCACAGCACCTCCTCTTCCTATATACAGTTCTTTCCCAAATGATACGAAAGAACAAAAAGGGAAAAGCAAATTCCACATAAAACCACACCTTCAACATAACTGGGAGACAGGGAATCCTGAAAGTCTCCGGATCTCAAGGTGCGATGTGGGAGTGGAAGAGAAAATTGACTGAATTCAGAAAGCAATGGAAGAAAAAGACAAAACTATCTCAGAAATGAAGTATAAATTATAAGGTCCCCAAAATGAATACATTCAAATAAAAATTTAATAAATGCCATTATTGACAAGAGCGAGGTACACAATCAAGAGGACAAAAACGAGATAAAGAATGAAGTAAAAGGGGTGAAAGGGAATGCAACGGAAAGAGAAGACAGACAAAGAAGAAACAAGGTTCATCTAACAGGAGTCCCTTAAAGAGGAAAACAGAACAACGGAACAAAGCGAAGGGTTAAATTATGATTCCAGAGAATGTTCCAGAAATAGAAAAAGACCTGGATCTTAAACCAGAAGGGCTCACCAGACACCCAGGAAAAATAACTGAGGAACGTTCAACACTAGAACACACGCTCACAAACTACTTGATTTCAAAGACAAAAATAAAATCCTCCAGGCTCTGGGCACAGGGATTAAGTAACTTACAAAGCAAAGGAATGAGAGTGGCATCAGAACTTTGAAAACACATACCAAAAAACAAACCCATTGCATCAAGTCAATTTCAACTCATAGCAACCCTATAGGACAGAATAGAATGGCCCCACAGAGTTTCCAAGAAGTGCTTGACAGATTCAAACTGCTGACCTTTTAATTAGCAGATGTAGCACTTAACCATGGTGCCAGCAGGGTATTACAAAAATAGAGCAACATTTTATTTTTTTATTTTTATTATGACTGAGTGAAAATGTACATTCCCATATAAATTTACATGCCCACCTATATGCAGCTTCCACTGCTCTCCCTGTCCGGTGACAGCACACTATTCCTCTCTGCTCCATACATGTCTCATCCTCCCAACAGCCTCCTTTCTCCTCCTCCACTCTCCTTCCTCCAGCCAGAGGTCAGCAGGATGATATCCTACAGATGCATAGAACCATAAAGTGCATCCAATATATGGTCATTCTGCATCGCCAAGTCCAATCCATTCATGTCTGAAGAGTGGACCTTCGTTATGATTTATGGGCAAGGGTAGCATCAGGGCCGGGGCCATGCTACCAGGGGAACCTCAAAGCTGCTGGACCATCAATTGCAGTCTTTTAGTGGCAATCTCAGGGTGCACCCCTTTTTATTCTTGTGTTGCCAGTGAGATTCAACTTAGTTAGTGGAGCAACATTTTTTAAAAAATTCAATAAAAGGAAGCATGTAGCAAGAATTTTAAATCTAGCCAAGCTGTCCTTCAGATATCAAGGCTACAGACAGGACTTTTCAACATACAAGAGTTTAGAGAATGCTCTACCTGGCTGGCAGCCCTTCTGAAGGGTTCCAAGTGAGAACAAGTCCCATCCTCACCGCTCCAAGTGACCAGGTGGTAACTGGGCGAACTCAGGACTAAAACTAAGACCAAGAGACCAAGCAGGGATGACGCAACTGAAAAGGGAAGGTGAAGAGTGCAGACAGGCAATCCTCATCACCATCCAGTTCATTCCCATACGAGCAATGCCAGAAGCCCAAACCAGCAGCCAGAGTTGGTTCTGACCCCTGGCGACCCCACAGGAGAGGGCAGAACGGCCCAGGGGGTTTCCGGGACTGTCACCTCTACAGAAGCAATGGCCATGAGTCACTCCTGAGGAGCAACTGGTGGGTCCAACCTGCCGACCTGTTCATCAGAAGGCGGTATCCTAACCACTGTGCGTCAAGGCCCTCTTCTATAAGCAGTGAGTGGGTGTAAAAGGACATGGGGTGAAGAAACCAATAAATCTGACAGTTAATCAGTTAAACAACAGAAAAGGTTAGTAACGGTACTAAAATGGTTCATCAGTATACAACACAGATCTTTTGAAACCCCAAAGTTGTCAATAAAGAGCAGAGAATACACATCTCATAGAAGAAGATAGCAAATATAATAAGTATGCAACTATGGAAGATTATGACCAAATTTATAATATAAAAATCAGTCACTGTGAATAAATGGATTTAACTCACCTACTGACAGTAGAAGTGGAAATTCAATGAGGTACAGAGCAGAGAAACTCTACATGTTTTGGGGGAAGAATTAATGAAACAGATAAACCACTAGCTAACGTGATCAATGAGAAAAGGGAAAAAGCATAAACATGAAAAGTGACGAACGATATGGGAGAAATAACCACTGAAAGAAAAGAAATTTTAAAAAGTGTAAGAGACTAGTCTTGCAGACCTTTCAGCAAATATATCTGAAATCACAGACGAAATGGCTAACGTCCTCAGGAAGACCCGATGACCAAGAATGACCCCACTGGAGTCAGAAAGCTTAAACAGGACATTTCCAAAGAAATACAAGTTACGAAGGAATTACCCCACAGGGAAATTCCACCAAGCCTTCAAAGACCAGGTAGTCCCGATGCTCCACCAACTATCAAAGAGCATGGACAACAACGGCCAACTCCCCAGCTCCTGTCACGACGCAGGTTTAACACTGAGAAACTACACAAACACAACAAGGAAAACCACAGCCCTTCCTTCTTGTCCAGCTTTCACAAGTATACAAGGCTACTGACAATACCACGGCTGGGGTCAGGCACACCTTAGTCCTCACAGTGACATCTTTGCTTTTTCAGTTGAGGGGTCTTCTGCGGCAGACACGCCCAGGATGTTGTTTGGTTTCCTGAAGGCTGCTTCCATAGGCTCTGACTGTACGTCAGAGTAAGACAGCTTCCCTGCTTCTCATACGAGTTACCGGTCCGGTGGTGAGGATTTCTGTTCTCTTTACGTTGCAGCATAACCTGCACAGAAGGCTGCAGTCTTCAGTCTCCACCAGTAAGTGCCTCACATCCGCTTCACCTGCATCGAGCGAGGCTGTGTCGCCTGCCTGCTACAGGTCGCTAACGATCCCCCTCCAGTCCTGATGCCACACCCTCCTCCATATAGCTCAGCTTCTCAGATGATCTGCTCAGCAGAAAAGATACACCCCTAATGTGTTCAATGCATCACATATGTTCTTGGGGTTTCAAATTCAGGTGAGAGACATTTGAGACCACACTTTGGCTCTCATGGACTTCTTATCTCCACAGACACTGGAAAAACCTTTGGTAAAATGAAAACCCCATAAATGATAAAAATGAAAGGAAGTAAGAATTGAGGTTATTTTCTTAACATAACACAATCCACATCTCAGAACCTCAATGTCAGCATCTCATTTAACGGAGAAAAATGAGAGGAGTTTCTCCCACGATCAGGAACAGGCAGGAGGCCCTCCATCTCCACTTCTGGTTGGCCTTTTCCCAGAGGTGGAAGATGACACAGACCAGAGAACTCAGTTACAGGTATGAGATGGGCGCAGACGCAGACCTCCACATCTTCAGAAGGCATCACGTACCTAGCGAAGCCTGTGACAGCTGGAACTCAGCACGACTGCCTTGTCTCCCCAGGACTTGTGAGTCTCCCACCTTTGACAGGGGACAGTCGTCAAACACTCCCTGCTAATGGAGAATACCTGAGTTTTCCTTTTCTGCAGGCTTCGCCTCACACGGATTCTGGCCCGTGCTGGTTTTATTGAAGCCAGGAGACCCCACAGCACTGACGATGCAGCTGATTCCAGCGACAAAAGAATTCACCGAACAGCAGGCTACAGAATGAACACACAAAAATCGAAGTCTTCAAATACCAAAGAATACACAAAGAAAATAAAAGAAAAGCACTGCTGTTGAGTCGACGCTGACTCAGAGCAACAGTACAGGTCAGACTAAAACTGCCCCACCAAGTTTTCAAGGAGCACTTGGTAGATCTGGACTGCAGACATAGCACTTAACCACTATGCCCCCAGGATTTCCCAAAGAAAGGCACATTTAAAACAACAGCAGTAATGAACACTAAATGTTCGGGGGAATGTTGAACAAGAATTGTACAAAATCTACTCAAGGAAAATTTAAAACACTCCTGAAAGACACTGCCTGGAACTCTCCCCAGGAAGCTCTGCGCACTCGCCTCCATCACCACAGCCAGAAGATGGCATCCTCTCCCAACAGTCACCACCTTGTGTGACAGAGAGAGCATCAACACCACAAACTAGGACCCTGGTGCAAGCCACTGGAAGGCCTCCGTGTGATGAACAGTGAAACAAGACAGATAAGCTAATACTCCATTGTGAAGGGATTTTAAGGATTTTTACTGACTCCTGGCTGTCAGTCTGAAGGTCCTTTGCATCACAAGTATGTAAAGCTGGCTGGCTGAGACCTGGACGCCCCAAACAGTCCCGGTGGTGCAATGGTTGAGCACTCTGCTGCTAGAACCGGGGAGAGAAGACCCAGTGATCTGCTGTGATCCAGATTGCAGCATGAAAACCCTCTGGGGCAGTTCCACTCTGTCCTCAGGGTCACCAAGAGTCACAGGCGACACCTCAGCACCTAAAAACAAAAGCTGCCAAAAATTTTGCCAAGTGAGATTTGTTTAGATTTCTTTTGCTTGAATCCCACCACTGATAAGAAAGTCCACTTCGCTGCAGAAGACAACAGAGACGGCCGTCAGACCCACCTGCAGAAGTGAACGCGGGCAGAACAGGACTGGGGACTCTGAGAAGACACACAGCATGGCGTTCAGCATGGTCTTTCCCAAGGACGTGTTATTTGGAAATGACCTTGCACTCGCCTGAGGCTTGGCATGGCATCAATTAGAGAGAGGGACAGGGGTCAGGGTTCCCGAGGCCACCTGCTGCAGGAACCAGGGTGAGACAGAGACAGGAGTCAGGGTTCCTGAGGCCACCTGCCGTAGGTACCAGGGCGAGAGAGGGACAAGGGTCAGGGTTCCCAAGGCCACCTGCCATAGGAACCAGGGCAAGACGGGGACAGGAGTTAGGGTTCCCGAGGCCACCTGCCGTAGGAACCAGGGCGAGAGAAGGACAAGAATCAGGGTTCCCGTGGCCACCTGCTGTAGGAACCAGGGTGAGAGGACAGGGGTTAGAGTTCCTGAGGCCGCCCGCCGTAGGAACCAGGGCACTCCGGGACCCTAATCAGACCTCTCCGAGCCCCCTGCAGCCCCACAGGAGCCAGCCGTGACCACTGATAACCGACACCTCAAATTCCTGTCCAGGGGCTTCCTGTCCACACTCCTGACGGAGCCTGGCTCGGTAAAGTGGTCATCCACAAGGAGGGGAGCGAGACACCAACAGTCAGGAGCTCGGAGGGCCACCTCAGCGCTCTGAGACATGTCACCCAGAGGAAGAGAACCCCAGACACGCATAACTGGGCTGGACTTGCACAGTGCTCCTTGCAAGCCTGGAAGGTCACCAGTCACAGCACACCAAACCAAACCCTTGCCATGGGGTCGACTCCCACCACAGCGATCCGGGTGCACCGAGGTAGAACCGTACTCAGTGGGGTTTTCCATGCTGACTTTTCCGAAACAGATCACCAGTCCTGTCTTCCACGGGACCTCTAGGGGGACAGGAACCTGCACCTCTCAGTCAGGAGCTGAGCATGTTTCCCATCGGCGCCCCCCAGGGACTATCATCAATCGTCAGGCCACAGCAGTGAAGACCCCCGTGAGAAGCCACCGCAGGACTGCTGGAGCAACCGCCGTGAGAAGGGCAGGGACGAGAGCTGAGAGAAGCAGAGACGCTGAAAGCCCAGTGCCCACACTGCTGCTGGGCACGGACGATGCTGTGCCCACCTCTGAAAGCAGGTCGGCAAGCTCGCAAAGACTCACACGCAGACTCACCCTTTAAAAACAACAGAGCTGTCAAGTCTACTGCAGCTCACAGTGACCCACTGAAACCAAACGAAACCCACTGCCGTGGAGCCGGCTCTCACTCAGAGCGATCCTGTGAGGCGGAGCAGCACTGCCTCGTGGCATCTCCCAGGGGTGCCTGGGGGCTGTGAGCTGCCGACCTGGGGTTTGTGGCCGCAGCAGGGAAGCGCTACACCAGCAGGGTTTCTGGTGACCCTACATGAGCATGAAACTAGCCCCTTGGGTCTCCCAGGCTGTCAGTCTTCCCCGCAGCAGAGCGCCACCTCTTTTTCCCATGCAGCAGCTGGTGGGTTTGAGTAGCTGACTCCGTGGCTAGCAGAGGAGCACTTTGACCACTGCGCCACCAGAGCTCCATGTTCATCACACGAATCAGGAATTCCAATCCTAGGGCTCCATCCAGAGAAATGAAAATGAACATCCATGCCCTGATTTCCACGAGAACTGTCAGAATTTCCAGTGTAGAGCTAGCAGTGGGAACAGGAGTGATCAGGTATGGACACAGGGGACAGAAATGTTCTAAATCAGGTGGTGACAGTGGTCCCACAACTCTGCAAATTTACCAAAAAGAAAAATCAGATTATACACTTTTACAACAACCTAAGCAGCATGGTCTTGATGCTAAGTGCAAAAAAAGCAACCTAGCTGGAGACCTACTATGTGTCTGACATGCTACTTGGTCATTAAATACACAACCAGGTCACGGTTCCTCAGGGGTTACTGCTGAAGCCAGCAGACACCTACCAGGAGGTGTGTCTACCCAGAGACCTACCTGCTGGCCGACACTCAACTCCTTTCAACCTTCGTGTCTTCAAGAAAGAAATCTCAAAATAATTAAGTAAAACCAAATCCCCTGCCCATAAGTCCCTTCCGACTCAGAGAGACCCTACAGGACAGAGCAGAACCCCCAGGGAGCACCTGGTGGAGCTGAAGTGCTGACCTTTCAGTCAGCAGCTGTAGCTCATATGCCACCACTATGCCACCAGGGTCTTCAAGTGCCACGTCACACATAGCAGGTCTTCAGCAAACACCCTCTGGTTGGTGAAAATACAAGGCTGTGTGTGTATTTAACTGGGAAGAAATCAGGAGAGGGTTCCACTAATGCATGAAGCTGTATGTTTCCAGCTTGACTGATCTTGAGAAAACCCCAGCTACGTGCCACGCCGTCACTGCCTGCGGTCACCTCGCTAGATTGCCGTTTTGCACTTAGCATCAAGACCAACCTCACAGTCCCCTCTATCTAGCGCCCCCTGTCCCCCCACCCACTCACAGGTGAGCCCGTCCAGCGCCCCTGCCCCCCCCACGCACTCACGGGTGAGCCCGTCCAGCGCCCCCTGTCTCTTACAAGCCAAGACAGCGAGACTACATCTCACATACCTGTCACACCTGGACACGTCATAAGGAGGGAACACTCCTTGGTGAGGGACATCGGGCTTGATAAGGTGGAGGGGCAGTGAAGAAGAGGAAGACTCTCGAACAGATGACTGCCAGTGCCTACTACAATGGTCTCAACCACAGTGAAGACTGTGGGAACACAGGACAGGCAGCACTTCCTTCCATCCTGCACAAGGCCGCTATAATAGAGCTCGAAGGCACCTAGCAAGCCCTGGTGGCCCACTGGTTAAAAGTTCAGCTTCTAACCAAAAGGTCGGCAGCTCAAATCCACCAGCCGCTCCTGGGAAATCCTATGGGGCATTCTACTTCGGCCTGTAGGGCAGCTGTGAGTCGGAACCGACTCCACCGCAAAGGGTTTTGGTGAGAATTGACCAGTTTGCAAGCAGATAGCAACGCTAACAGGGATCTGCAGGAGGTGGCTACCCCACAGGCCTTCTTTCGCTCTCCTGACAACCCTTAGCTTGTGTCCCCTCCCAGCGCCTGCCCTCATCTTCATCAGGACCTCGGTACCACCTCATCTGACCTCCCCTCCACCCAGCTCGCCACTCGGCTCCCGTCCGCGCCTCTCTGCGCCTGCGCCCTGCCTGGCGGAAGTGGCGGCTGGCCCCGCCCACCCGGCCCCGCCCCGCCCGCCCGCCCGCCCGGCCCCGCCCCGCCCGCCAGGCCGCGAACGGGGGCCGCCGGCACGGCTGGGGCCTCCTCCTCCGTCAGGCCGCCGCCCGGACCCAGGCCGGCGGGACCCGTCCACGGGCGGCCCCCCTCCCCGCTCAGGACGCCCAAGACCCAGAGGCTCACCGCGTCCCCAGGAACCTGCAGCTCCTCCGGCCTCTGGCGTCGCCAGCGGCACAGGGTCGGGGCGTCCATTCGGCCTCAGGCCGAGGTTCCAGCCGCCGCTCCTGGCCGCTCCGCAGGCGCGGCGCCCGCGGCCCCGCCCCGTGCATCCGTGGCCGCGCCCCACTCTGCACGTGCCCCGGGGCAGCCAATAAGGAGCCAGAAAGGACGGAACCCGCAAGGCCGTGGAGTCCTCGGGGGAGACGGTACCGGCAGGGGAGCGCGGTGCAGAGCCTTCATGCCGCGGGGGCAGCGCAGGGACGCGCTCCGCCTCTCGCCATGGTCTCGCCAGAGGGGCTGGCCAGCCGCTTGGTGCCCACAGCCACCGGGTGCTCCCGAGAGCGCTGAGGGAGCTGCTGCGCCCCAAGGCGGTTGTCGGCGGGCGGGGAGTGCCCGCCCCCTCGCCTGTGTGACTGGATGTCCGCTTCTTCTTTCTAGTGGTTCGTGAGGCGGGCTGGCTGAGTGACAAGCGCCGCTCGCCAATCAGCGTGGGCCAAGGCGCAGGGGGTCTCTGGGAGTTGTAGTATTGGGGCGGCCCTCATGCCTGGCAGGGATGGGCACAGAGGTGGTTTTGCCTCCTGACTTCTCTCTCTTGTCTTAAACTGTGGTTTAGATGATAGTTTATAGAGCAAGTCTCTTTTCTCGTTAAGTAATACAGAGAATGTTTTGTGACACTGGTTGCCAACCCTGTGATGTGGAGCACTTTCCTCTTCTCCGGGGTATGGGTTCCTGCTCGCGTCCCCACCCCAGCGCCCCCGCCCTCGCGCCTTCTTGCCGCTCGGTGACTGCCCATTCGGTCTCCAGTACCTGTGGCTTACTGTCTTAGGGGCCTGTCGAATCTTTGTCTGAAGGGTAAATCTCGGGAGAGAATTCCCTACGGGGTAAAAGGGTGTTATCCTCAGGGTTTTTCCCATGCCTGTCAGACCAGTAGGTGGTCTTTTTGTGTATGTGAGAGTTCAAGTTTTGTTTCCGTTTTTATCCCGCTCTGTCTGGGGCGCTGCGCTGTGATCCCTGTCAGAGCAGCCGGTGAGAGCTGGGCGCCACCTGTCTGTACCGGGCTCGGTCTGGAGGAGGCCGTGGTAGCTGTGTGCGCCAGTCCACTCCTTTGGACTAGTCTTTCCGTTGTGTGTTTGGTGGTGTTCCTTCCCCCTTGCCCCGGATGCGGTGGGCCAAGTGGAGTATCTTGGATGCATGTTCCCAACCTTCTAAGACCCCAGACACTACTCACCCCAATAGGGGACAGAACATTTTCTTTATAAATGTTAGGCCAGGTGGTGGCTTTGGCTTCTGCTGCCCTCTCATTTGGCGGCCCTGAAAGCACTCCCTTCTCTGCAGGCTGCAGGACCCCCGACATGGTCAGATCTGGGGTTTTGACCACAATACTTCTGGGCACTTGGACTGTAAGAAGAAGAAACTGAAGCCCAAGGGAGTTTAGCAGCCATGGTCCCGCTGGCTGGGTTACAGGTGGCGTGTGCCCAACGTGGGCCAAGCTCTGAGCAGGCTGAGAAGTGCCACCACCACCCCATCTTCTCTCTCTGGGAGCACAGGGCCGGCTGCCTTCCTCCATTTGCCCGAAGCTTGTGAGCTGGCATTTGCTCACGCCCACCCGATGGCATGCTCCCACCATGGCACCCGCTTCCCGCCCTTCTGCCCTCGCCAAGATAGTGACTCACAGCTGGGCTCAGATGCCCAGCGGCTCCACTGCTAGCAGTGGACTCAAGGGAGTTAAGAGCAGCAACTCACTCGGGCACGTGTCAGCAGGGTTCACTGCAGCGTTACTCACAATAGCCAAATAGTAGAAGGAACCTAAGGCCCACTGTCAAGGACTGAATTGTGCCTCCCCAAAAAAGTGTTACAGTCTAGCAAGGCCATGATTGCTGGTGTTGTGTGATGTTTGCACCTGATGTGAACCCTGCCTGTCTGATGTCATTGAGGGAGGGTGGGCAGCCACTGTGTTGGTGACGCAGGACTCAATGTAGAGGCCCCTGCAACTTGAGGCAATCTTTTGAGATGTAAAAGAAAGAGAAACAAGCAAAGAGTTGGGGACCTCATACCACCAAGAACCAAGTGCCAGGGACAGAGTGTATGATTAGAAGCTCTCAGTCCAGTGGAAGATAAACAAGGACCTTTCTCCAGAGCCAGCAGAGAAAGCCTTCCCCAGGAGCTGACACCCTGAATTGGACATTTAGCCTACAGAACTGTGAGAAAATAAAATTTCTCTTTTTTAAAGCTGTCCATTTGTGGTATTTCTGTTAAAGCAGTGCACGATGACTAAGACACCATGAATGGATGCGTGGATAAACAGCGTGGTACACGCGTACGATGCTGCGTTACTCAGCTGGGAAGGGAAAGGAAGTCTTGATACCCACTGCAACATGGATGGAGCTTGGAGACACACCGAGTCAAATAAGTCAGTCACAAAACAACAAATGTCACGACCACTTATGCACAAAGACGAGAACAGGCAAATGTGTAGAAGAGAAAGTCAGAAGGCGGGGTCTTTGCATCTAGAGCGCTGAGTCTCAGTTTGCAGAGATGGAAACACCCCAACAACTAGTGGTGGAGCTGCACAGCCCACGGCTGCCACTGCTCAGTCAGCTGTACATCGATAAAAGGCTGAACTGAGAAAAGTTGTGTGATGAGTATATTGGAACAATGACCCCCCTCCCCCTGGAAATGAGCTGTTGAGTCTGTTTATGTACCAACGATGTCATGACATTCATTTCCTTCATTTGGAGATGTAGGGTCATGGTTTCAGGGGACATCCTAGTTCACAGCCCGATACCTCACGTTTAGCACTTCTACCTCCTCATTGGCTGTGTGGGGCCTGGGGTCTTGTAAGGGGCCGTCCAAGACACAACATACAGTCTCCTCTATTCAGCTGGAGCAACAGAAGCAGGAGAGTTAGGAAGAGAGGACAAATGGAAGGTGTGGCTAATTGCCTCCATGAACAACTTCCTTTGCCATGAGGCCAGAAGACCTGAACGGTGCTTGCCACCATTCATGTTTGACCAATGAGCCTGGAAGAAAGGGGAGAATTTACAACAGATTTTTTATTTGTCATGGAATCCAGACTTTCTGGAGCCGTGGAGACTGGATGAGCCCTTGAAACTGTTGCTCTGGGATAGTATTTAAACCTTAAGCCAAAAAATCCCCTGAAATCATAAAACCGTATGATAGTTTATCTTAACAAACAAGGAAGGTATGCCTTGAGAATTGTACTTTTTAAAAACCACGTGGTATCAGATTGAGGACAGTAACTCCAAAGATGAGATAGAAAATGTGGAGGGCAGGAGTCACCCAGAAGAGGAGGGTGAGAATGCTTGCAGAGCTCAAAGAACATCATCAGTGGTGCTGAATTTTACATGCAGAAACTGTTGAATCGGGGTGTCTTTTGCTGTGCACATTCACAACAACAAAGAAGGAAAACCTAGGCTCAGCCAGCCCTCCACCAGCGATAGGCTAGTGACAGGCATGGGACCTAGTGGGGGTGCTCTGTTGGGATGGGGTTCTGAGAAAGGTTTTCTTTCCTTCTATAAAGGGGTGGATGAGGATGGAGGGGCTGCCTTCTCTGCTGTTGCTGCCCAGCACAGGCCTCCCGGAGCTGGTGCAGCCTTGTCACCACGAGAGCCACTGATGGGAAAGCTGGTGGGAAGAAAGAAGACGAGGCCCCAACGCCGTGAGCTTCGGAGCCGGCCTGGGCTGCAGCTCCCCTGTCGTGTTGTCCTCACGTGAATTGCTGGGATCAGCACCCTTTGCTCCCAAGCCCTGCTCTTGGTGGTTACGTTAGAATGACGCCCTGCTCTCGCTTGCTGGTCGTCAGCAGGTTAAGTAGCTAATCCGCCTGAGAGTCCTCCTTTACAGACGCTAACTGCGATGACTTCCTGGGGCACTGTGAGAATTAAATGAGGTGTTGACGTGTGAAGTGCTCACAACTACACCTGGCAGAGACTAAGAGCCCAACAAATAGTATGTCACATTGCTGCCTCTTCCAAAAATCGAAAACCGCCAAGCCAAACCCACCGCCGCAGAACCAGTTCCAACTCACAGTGACCATGCAGGACAGAGGAGAACGGCCCCACAGGGCTTCTAAGGGGCAGCTGGTGGATTTGAACTGCTGACCTTCCAGTTAGCAGCCACGGTTCTTAACCTCTGTGCCACCAGGGCTCCATGTTATACATGAAAAAGGAATG
This sequence comes from Heterohyrax brucei, assembly GCA_028571685.1. NCBI lineage: Eukaryota > Metazoa > Chordata > Mammalia > Hyracoidea > Procaviidae > Heterohyrax > Heterohyrax brucei. Next base: position 3,008,264 of record CM053154.1, on the reverse strand, counting down.
TGAAGCCTGCAGCACACGGTGTGGCATGTAGCAGGTGTTCGGTGCACACTGCTCTCCTCTTAAACAGCTCTCAGCACCTCCTTGGGAGGAAGTGTACGGGGCACCTCTTGTCTTTGGAATTCATAGTTTCCTTAGAAATTGTGACAGTGTCTGTCATCTTTGCCTGATGACCGCCCCCACTGAACCACACATGGTTAGCTGCCCCCTTGCTTTTCAGATTTTGGCAGAGACGTCCCCACCTTCAAGTCACCCCGGTACTCTCACGCGCGGTCCCCTTCCAGCTCTCCACAGCACGCATCAGTACTCGATGGCCTTCCTTTTAGGGTGCAGGGTCTGCTTCCCCTCCAGAGTCCTTGTTCCCTCCTGCACCAAGCCGGGCACCCAGAAGGCATTTGGGACATCACAGTCCCTTGTGCACCAGAGACTGGGTTCCATTTCACCCTCGCAGCAGTGCTATGGGGCTATCTTCACTTTCAGAAGAGGAACAGCCTTGGTGGTTTTATATCTCATGCCCAGGGCTGTAGAACTCTTAGGTGGCACTTTCCCATCTGGGTTTCCTGTTCTTGCTCCTCTGTAGCTGATTGAGTCCTTGTAAAACCTTCTTATGAAGCTGCAGGAAGATAAACAAAGAAACAAATGCCCAGGACCCCTGCTCTGCCCACTGCCATGAGGAACTTGGCTACAGTCTGAGGTGTCCCCGCATATCCTGCTGAGGGTGCAGGCCCGGGCTGCCACAGTGCTGGAGCCTCGGTTGTCTACGGGAGGTAGGTTCCTGTATTGTTTGCTCTGAGGACCTGACTTCGACCTCAAGTGGCTTGCTGTGGGGAAGAATCCCTGGGAGCTCCAACATTTTGCCCCTCATGAGTAACTGAAAGGTTCGTGGCTCAAATCCCGCCTGGGTGCCATGACAGAAGTGCCGGACAACTCCGCCGTAGAGATGACAGCAGAGGAAGCCCTGCAGGGCGGTCCTGCTCGGTCGTGTCAGTTTGCTGCAGTCGGAACTGAGTCACCAGCACCTAACAACGAACCGAAAGGTGAGCAATTTGGCCCGCCTGGTGGTGGCCCTAAGAAAAACCCAGAAATCCATGGTCATAAAGATTACAGCCAAGAAAACCCAGTGCAGCCCAGCGGCCCAGCTCTGCTCAGTAACCGGGGCTGCCGTGAGTGGAGCCAACACAACAGCGCGTGTGGTTGTGACTGTCACGTTAAAATGTGCAGCGTGCAATGTGGTCACTGCCTCAGCCCAGCGGCTCCCTGGCCCTCGGGGCCACCTGGGAGTCGCTGCACACCAGGCCTCTGTTCCTCCAGTCTGTTCTCTGCGCCTCTGTCTCCACCCTCCTCTCTCGGGTCCAGCCAGCGTCCCTCTCTCCTTCACGGCTTCAGTGTGTTCTTCGCCCGTCTTTGACCCTTGGCCCTCCAGAGAGCTGATATCCCTCTCACCGTGCTGGACATGTTTTCCCATTTGTGTCCATCTGGACTTGCCGAGGGAAGGTGACTCTTTGGTCCTCAGGGGCCGTGACCTGCACGTTTCCTGCACACTGTTGCTCTTTGTAATGTGCTGTTTATTGATAAACAAGGAATGCTTGCTACCCGTGGAAACTTGGCACATTGGTTTCTTGGGCTGCCGTATACCAATGACCCCGACCTGGGTGGGTGGCTTGTCACAGTAGAAGTTTGTTCTCTGACCATTTCAGAGGCTGGAAGTCTCTGTGTCAGCAGGGCTACACTCTCAGGGAGGTCTCTAGGCTCCTGGGGACCATGGGCGTGCCTTGACTTGGGCAGCGTGACTCCAGTCTCCTGTCACCTTCATGCAGCTGTCTGTGTCCCTTCTCTTCTCGTGAGGACATCAGTCATGTTGGATTGGGGCTCACACTCCTACAACCCGATCTCCTATTAACCTAACTAATCACATGTACAAACTAGGCCCTGCTCCCAGTCACGGGGGTGAAGACTTAGCTGCTTCTTCCTGGCACAAGAGTTACAGAGTTTGGCCGCTAAACAAAAGGCCAGAAATTCAGGTACACCAGGTGTGCCTTAGAAACCTCATGGGACAGTTCTGCTCTGTCCTACAGGGTCACTATAAGTTAGGATCAACCCGATGGCAGTGTTTTTGGGGAGGGAGGATGTTTTAGTCAGCTAGGCTGCTCTAACAGAAATACCACAGAGTGGATGGCTTTAACAAAGAAAGATTTATTCTTATACAGTCCGGTAGGTTGCAAGTCCTTATTCAGGGTGTCCGCTCCAGGGAAAGACTTTCCCCTTGACGGCTCTGGAGGAAAGTCCGGTATTGCATCAGTCATTGTCCAGGGAGTGTCCTAACGCAAGAACCTCTGGTCTGAACGACGCGCTCTGCTCCCGCTGCTGCTTGCTGGATGGTAGCAAGGTTCTCAAATTGTCCTTGGTTCTTTTTCCTTTTATTCCTTGCAAGCTAAAAGCATTAAGGGTGGGGCAAGCCATACTCCAGGGAAACTTCCCCCATAGCAGGAATTCACAGCCCCACCCTAATCCTTTAACATACAGGTTAGCAAAACCACACAATGGAGGACAGTCCCAAGATACTGGGAACCATATCCCAGCCACGTGGCTGCACACATTTTTGGGGGGACACAATTCAAACCATGACAGAGGATATATCTTTTGGGGTACACAAATCAACCTGTAACACTTGGATGTAATGCTTTCCTTTGAATCCATGTAAAAACTATCCCGTAGGTGAGATCACCTTTGGCACGTCAGCACGGCCCTTCGGTGCTGAGCAGGAAGGACACTCCTTCATGTACTGAGGAACCCAAACTTCACTCATTCATTCATTCAGCAAGCATTCAATCGTGCCCAGGGTGTGGAGGGTTCCCAGGTGTGGGTCTGTCACCCCTGAACGTGCTCACTGACCACCAGTCACCTGGGAGTCTGGTGGAAGTTTATCTTTGAGTCTCCAGCGCCTGGCACAGGCAGGACCCGGAGCAGGTGCCCGGCACAGATTTGGTGGTTGTGCCGCGTGCGGTCAAGCCTCCAGGGAGGGAGTCACTCTGGTCCTCTGGCCTCTGTGGCCTTCCTGTGCTGTCAAGGCGCCGGTGGGCCCAGGAGAGGTGGGACAACAGGACAACGAGATGCGCACCTGCCCACTTCGGTCCTTCAAGATTCTACTTTGTACGTGTTTGAAACCCTGGTTGCGTAGCCGGCGAGTGCTGCAGCTGCTAACTGAAACATCAGCGATTCAAATCTGCCAGGCGCTCCCTGGAAACTGTGTGGCAGTTCTGCCCTGTCCCCAGGGGCACTGTCAGTCAGAATCGACTCAACAGCCGTGGGTTCGGTTGGTTTTTTTATCTGTATGTTCAGAGCTCTGGTGGCGAATGGTTAAGGCTCAGCTGCTGATCAAAAGGTGGACAGTTTGAATCCTCCACTATCTGCCCCTGGAAATGCTGTGGGGCAGTTCTTCTCTGTCCTACAGGGTGGCTGTGAGTTGAAACCACCTGAACGGCTACAGGTCTGATTCCGGTCACCTCTAGGTTCACATCAGGTGTCCCTGAGGGCGGGCTGGGCGGGACCGTTCACAGCAGGCACCTGCACCATGTCACCGCCTGGCGTCACCTGTAGTCCTGTCTTCAGCTCTGCCATGGCAGGCACCCAGGGAAGCCTCGTGCTACAGACACGGCAGGGTGCTGTCTCCCAAGAGGGCTAGAATCGAAAGGAAGCCTTGCTCTCCAGAGGGCCTGCATGTTTACCGGGCGGTTTCGTGGTTCGTCACAGAGTCATTTTATTTCAAGCTGTTTACTTTTATGACAAGACTTGGTATAAAGTTTTTCCAAATGCAATCCTTAGGACAACCCAGAAGTACTTCAGTGAGGCAAAAATAAACCAACATAACAACCTGGTTTCTTTCAACTTTGAAAATAGTACTATCTCTACGTGGAGGCCTTTTGGATCAAACTGAATTATTTACCATCTCTGTAAGTGTGTTCTTGAGGGATGTCCCCAAATCCATCACTATCAGCGTTAACGACTTCAGGACCAGGGACGTTACAGATTTACTTGATACTGTGTCAGCCATGTGCCCACTTCCAGTCTGTAATGAGACTGCGAACACTTTGTACATGCAGAGAAGCAAGGATTTAACACTGTCCCTTTGCATTTTCTTCATAGGCACTGTAGGGAAATAAAAATATTAAGAGTGCACGAAAGAGCCTTCTAAAATAGATAGCTTTCTATGTTTGATCAGGAAGTATTAATTGTAACTCATTGCAACCTCACCTGGCTTCAGATAGCTTGGTGACAGTGGTTAAATGGCAGGTGCCTGTCACCCTTACAGGTTACACTGTGTTTCAACAATAGATGGAAGTTTTTAGCAGGATGTTTTGTATCTTATCCTAGAACTTCTTATTTTCAAATGCACGGAAGCCACCTTGGTATGTTGCTGTCATCCATGGCTGGCAGTTGTTTTCTCATAAGTTATGGGTGGGCTTGGCTTCTCTGGTCTCACAACATGGAAGAAAAAGCCACCAGGTGGAAATATGATATGCCAAGTCAGCATGTGGGTTGGAAATAATAAGGATTATAAATGACTCACTAGGTATACAACACAAGAGGAGAAGACTTATTGAGACGTAGACAAGTCTGCTCTCTTTATGCACAGCTGAAGGAAGGCAGCTTGAAAGACATATCACCGTTCACCTTTATTTCTGAGAGGTCTTTATTAACCCCTTTTTATCAATCAAAATAAATTGATTGCCACAGAATGCAGTATTTTCTGACTGTTTAAAATAAAACCGAAGGAGAGGCATGCACACTCACACTGGGGGGTCAGAGAGACGCCCCTCCGAGGGGATGGCGAACAGCGTCTCATACAGGATTCATCAGGCTCAGCTTCGTTTGGAATGTTACCCTGCTGGGCTAGCGGCCAGGCATGCTAGAGTACTATATCTCGTCATAAAAATGCTTCTTCCTGTAAGGTAAAGAGGATTAAGCCCAAACAAATGCAACCCATTGCCCTCGAGGTGATTGAGACTCACAGTGACCTTATAGGACAGTGTAGAACTGCCCATGGAGATTCCAAGGGGCATAGTGTTTAAGTGCTGTGTCTGCTAACCAGAAAGTCAGCAGTTCAAATCCACCAGGCGCTCCTGGGAAACTCTATGGGCTGGTGCTACTCTGTCCTCCAGACTGTGAGTCAAAACTGATGCAACAGCAGCAGGTTCTGTTTTCTTTTCCCTTCTCTTGAGTCGGTTCTGACTCATAGTGACCCTGCCAGACAGAGGAGAATTCCTCCATGGAGTTTCCGAGGCGTGCCTGGTAGATTCGAACTGCCAGCCTTTCTGTTAGCAGCCGAGCACTTAACTACCACACCACCAGGGCTCCAAACAGTCAGGTCACTAGTAACTCCGTCCTGCAGAAGGGGTGACCTAACAACCTGGTGCTAGAGGGCAGGAGAGCTGTGGCCGGGACACACGTTCTTAAAGGCCGTCCAGCCACCTCTCACTGTGCCGTGCTTGTGGAAGCCATGCATGTAAGCATGCGTGGGAGTCCACGAAGCTTCATCCAGACTGAGGACACCTGGGCCCTCAGCAGCATGGGAAAGAGGATGGAGTGTTTGGGACAACAGAAACAAAACCTAGGCGGGCAGTGCAGTCCCCATGGAGTCAGCACTATGTCCCACGTGGAAGGGTGCAGGGTAAGACGGCCGCAGGCCACAATGCATAGACTTCTGGGGGTAGTGGGAGCTCCTCGGCCCCTCAATCCCCTCTGTGGCAGCTGGTGGCTGCTCGAGGCCTGACTGCTGACAGGTGGGAGCTGGTGGAGCTCTGACTCCCCACAGGGTCCTTCAGCCCCCACTCAGCACAGTGGTCAGACTCATTTTGTGGCGGACTGCACTTTTCAGGGTCTCACAAAGTTGCCTCCCACTGTAGGAAGGCCTTTTCCTGTCTCTCCTTGTTCATTTCTTAGTTGTTTCTGCAGATGGGAGCTGAAGAAAGGATGTATTTCATAGTTAAAAGTCTAAAGAGAACACTGGCATCAATTTTTTTTAAAATGATATGTGTCTTTAAGATGCACTGAATTGGGAAAATCTGCTGCAAAGGACCTCTTTAAAGTATTGACAAGTGAAGGTGTCACCTTGAAAACTAAAGTGCGCCTGAGCCATCGCATCGTATGCATGCGGAAGCTGGGCCGTGAACAAAGAAGACAGAAGAAGTGATGCCTTTCAATTGTGCTGGAAAAGAATACTGAGTGTCCCACGGACTGCCAAAAGAACAAACAGATCTGTTCTGGAAGAAGGACAGTCAGTGTTCCCTGGAGACAAAGATGGCGAGACTGCTTCTTACATACTTCGGACATGTCAGGAGGGATCAGTCCCTGGAAAAGGACATCGTGATTGGTAGAGTGGAGGGTCAGAGGACAAGATGGATTGACACAGTGGCCGCAACAACGGGTTAAGCATAGAAACGACTGCGCACATGGGGCAAGGCCGAGCAGTGTTGTGCTCTGTTGTCCACAGGGTCGCTGTGCGTCAGAGCTGACTCGACAGCACCTGACCACATGTGTCTTCTGATTAAAATAAAGTGTATTTTATGTGCCTGAGCAGGTAACAGACATTAACACAAATGCAGCCGAATGATGGAGTTACCACGGAGGCCCTGCTTTGTTCTCGTGAAAGTACCCAGCAAGGAGGCGAAAACAGCTGCTTCATCACGAGGACATTGCATACCTACACTTTCATGTGTCCTCAGTACAGGGCAGAGGGGACCTGGAACCTTTTTAAAATTGGGGGTTTAATTCTTTTTTTAATTGCCAAAAGTTAGCGGTTTGAATCCACCCGCCACTCCTTTGAACCCTTGTGGGTCTGTTCTCCGTCCTGTAGGGTCTCTGAATTGGAATCAACCCAATGGCAATGGATTTGGAAATTGCTTGTTCTTTAAAGCCAGTGATTGTAGAAGAGAAAAATAAGCCCAACCTTCTAAACCAGCTGCGGGCCAGGAAACCAGGACTGTGCTGTGATTCCTTCCGAGTCTGAAGCAAATCCAAAGCCCTGCCTGTCCTCCCAGGTTATCAGATTTTGCTCCTTCTCGATCCTGGTCCTGAGCCTCCCGTGGAGCGGCTGCAGGCACAAGTGCCCCGCGTCCTGTCGGTGCCCTGGGCAAGGCATGACCCAACATCATTCCTTGCCCAGCCCACAGGAGCCACAGCAGAGTCGCTGCTGGTGGCAAATGTCCCCAGGCTGGAAGCCTCCTGGAAAAGGTCAAGAAAACAGATCTCAGATAATAAAAAAGAGAGACGATTTTGTTTTCTCTTGTCCTGAACCTGGGGAGAAACACCCAAGTCATCCTCTAGAGGACAGAGACGATGAGAGAGAATGGGAAGATGGGAAGTCACTGAGGGCGGCCAACTGAGAGGAATTTTGGCAATTACGAGACTATTATGATTATCAATGTAACTAAAGTTGAGCCAGTCAGGTAGCGCATTAGAGAACCCCTTTGTGTCCTTGCTCTGGACACACTTCAGATTGCTGTTACATGTGTGCCCCTGAGCCGTGTCCCTTAGGGCTGTGTGTGTGTGCATGTGTGTGTGTGCATCTGCGTGTGTGCTCAGTCGGCCCCGAGCTGTCTACCCTGCATCCCTCCTACAGAACTGCCTACCCTCCTCCTCCTACAGATGGGGAAGAGCCACCACCGTCCCTGCGCCCTTGCACCCGGCCAGACATGCTGCATGTCCACATGGCGGGTCACATCACCCTCCACAAGTTTCGTGGGAGAGGGCACCCAGGTCAGGGAGATAGCAGGTCCATGTGGCCTAGAGGAGGCACACCAGTGGAACCTAGTTGTCTGGAAGGGATCTGGTTGACCCAGGAGTTCTGAGACACACACTCTGAAGGAAGCTGACTGGTTAGAGTATTTTAGTCCTGAAGAATTGCTTCCGATTTTACAAGTGGCCTGGTTTGTGACACGAAAGCCAGCTTATCTACTTCCTTAGATTAGAAACAAGAATTACAAGAGGATCAGAAATGGACGTGAGGAGAAACACACACACGAGAAACACGAATTAAGTTCACAAACTCATCCCAGAAAAAGTGCCACACACCTCAGTGCTGAATATCACTATGGTCACATTTGAAGTATTCCCCTCGGGAAGTGACTCACTGACGCCAGTGCCTAGTCCACCCTTCAAAGAAATTCTGGAAGTCTTTTTCTGGAAAGGCCATCAGAACTGTCATCATATTACCCTTGATGTCCTGAATGTCATCAAAGTGTCTTGCATTCAAGATTTCCTTTATTTTTACACAAAAAAGTCATTGGGGGCCAGATCAAGTGAGTACGGAAGGTGTTCCAATACAGTCATTTGTTTACTGGCTAAAAACTCCCTCACAGACAACTAGACAATGAAGTTTGCGAACTTGCCACTGTGTGTAGTGGCCGTTCCAGAAAGAGTTCCAAAATTGCTTTGAAAGGTGGACTAGGTGCTGGCATTGGTGCATAGCTTCGCGAGGGGAGGACTTACAAGGTGACCACGGTGATATTTAGCAATGAAGTCTGTAGCACTTAGAACAATGAAGTTTGCAGATGTAACCGTCAGACTTTGTACACACCTGGGTCCACACGCAGCCCCATTTCCACATACAGCATTTGGATTCAAGAAAAATAATAGATCGTGCAGCTGCTTCTGAGCACGTACGTTGATCACCTGAGCTCAGGGGTCACATCTGGGGTGACTGCCTGGAGAACTGACCCTTCACATAAATGAAGGTCCGTGTGAGACTTTGTGTGACAGTGAGCTGAGGGGGGCTGGGGCTGCGAAATTTGCAAGTCCGCACATCAGAGAGTCTTCGTGTATGTGTGTGTGCAGGTATGAAAACCACAAAATCAAAACCAACTGCCACTGAGTCGATTCCAATTCACGGCAACTTTAGGGGACAGAGTAGAACTGTCCCATAGAGTTTCTAAGGCGTACCTGGTAGATTTAAACTGTCAACCTTAACCACTGTGTCACCAGGGTTTTTGTGTGCATGTATGCACATACATCTCTCTCTGTATGTACACACACACACACACAGACGCACACACACAGACCTACATTCCTGCACACGGGAGGTTGTTGCTGTCAAGTTGATTCCCTTACCTCCAAGGTGTCTCTGGGTACGTGTGAGCTGCTCACTCTGGCTAGTCAAGCGCTGAACCATTTGCACCACTAAGGAACATGTGTGTATGTGTGTGTGTGTGTGTGTGTGTGAGACAGAGAGAAACCATGGTGGCACACAGTGGTTGGATGCTACAGCTGCTAACCAAAAGGTCAGCAGTTGGAGTCCACCAGGCACTCTTGGAAACTGTGGGGCAGTTCCACTCTGCCCTGTAGGTCACCACGAGTTGGAATCGATCCATAACCGTGAGATTTTTACAGCACTTGTGTAATCTATGTCCCTGTGGAGCCTGGTGGTGCAGTGGCGAAGCTCTAACCTGCCAACCAAACAGTCAGCAGTCAGAACCCACGGGCCACTCCTCGAGAGAAAGAGGTGGCTGATGGCTTCAGTCCAGGTTTCAGCGTTGGCTCCCTACGGGACAGCTTCACTTTGTCCTGCAGTGCCGCTGTCAGTCAGGGGGGACTTCATAGCAACAAGGTTGGTTTTGTCCTTTCCTTTTCGGTGTATGTGCTTGAATGACCCATGAAGGTCTCTCATTCATGAAAGTACCTGTCACCATCAAGCTGACTGTGCCATCATCTTCACGGAGGGGCTGGTGGGTTTGAACTACCAACCTTTCAGTTAGCAGCCGAGGGCTTAACCATGGCACCAGGCCAGGAAAAAGCATGTTTCTGGTGGGTCAGCGGGAGCCTCTGTAGACAGAGAACCTGTCTGTGCTAATGATCAGTCGTGGTTCCTCAAGAGGAAATAAAAAAACCCCTCAGCAAAGGACACTCCTTCCCCAGCCTTCATGGGTGCAGACACCGCCTACAGCTGGGGAACCGGCCCTGCGCTCCAGCCTGTCTCGTCTGCTCCCGGGCAGCCCGAGAAGAAGGCTGGCATTCAAACCGGAGTGGAGCCCCAATGGTCCACTCCCAAAAGAAGTTTTGTTCCCTGGGCAATTGTAAGCCATTAAGGTCACGTTGAAAATGATTAGAACGAAGTAGTTTTTGGAGATTGTGGCAACTGGGTTACTGTTTATGAACAGCGTTTCCTGTGTGCATTTGTTCTGGAGTGTCGTGAGCACATCCTTTTTTTTTTCTTTTTTGTATAGCAACCCCACAACCTCCTACCAAATGCTAAATTAGATTAGTGAGTACAGACTTACCTAGATAATCTTATCTGCTGACCGAAACTGGATTACTGCAAAAACAGGGACAGCACCCTCTTCAGCTGAAAAGAAATGGAATGTGTTTTTCTATTGGCAGGATCGAGATGAAGTATGTCTTGAAATCTGTTTTACAAATAAACTTGCTCATAAATTGTACACTCACTGCTCCAAGATCCTTTTTCCCTCAGAGTTGCTGTCAGGGGTCCCTAATAAACAGTGAGCCTTACTGGATACGTAATTCTTCTTCTCTTCGAAAATAATTATTTCTCAAACAAGCATGACAAAAATACTGCCAATAAAAACCTAGCTGTGGCGGCATAAACAACCTTTACAGCAAGCATGTATGTGGAGTTTTTCCCATAGAAGCAGCTCCCGGCAGGAAGAGAACACAGAATACTGGCTGACGTGTGTTCCTAGGCCCGGTGTAGGAGTCCTGGGGGGTGACAGAGGAAACCTCACAGCCTACCAGCTACGGCATCCCAGGCTGGCCCCGGCTTATCAGACGGGTGGGATCCAAGCCCAAGGTGGCCGGGGCTAAGATGGAAAGAGCTGGCTGTCCGGTTTGATCCTGTGTCCCTCAGGTCCCAGCGTGGCTTAGTGGGAGCCCATCCGTTCTAATCGCTGTCTGGGGACGGGAAAGCAAATGGACAGGGCGGTGGAGCTACCCCGGAGGACTGCGCTGGGGCCTGTGACCGTCTGCCTTTCCGGTTCCCCCGGCCCAGGGGAGCCCCTCAGCGTGCAACCAGCAGGAGTGGGTGGAGGTCCACTCCGGACCTGGATCCCCTCGAGGTCCTGCTCCCCCTCTGCCGTCCCCCCGGGGGCCCGCGCCCCTGGGCTCCCCTCCTCCCCAGCGCCCTGCGGCCCGCGGCCCTGCCGTCGCCGCCCCTGCGCCCGCGGGAGCCGTCGGGTCTCCGGCGTCCCTGACCGCGTGGGCTCGGCAAAGACAGGAGCGCTCGCTCGTTGATGCTTTTCAGAGTGCCTGGCGGAGATGTGATCACAGCTTGAGAAGAGCAATGAAAGCAGACGTCCTTCGGCTGCTTAGCGCTTGACTGTTTCTCCGCGGGGGGCTCCGTTAGCATGGCCAAGGAGAAATTCCCAAGGAAAAGAGTTCCTCTGGCCGGGATTCCTCCCCACCGGCCTGCGGGGTAGGGTAGCCGGGGTGGGAGACCCCTAAAAGAAGGGAAACGCCGGGCATTTTACTTGAGGAACAACGTGTCGGAATCCGCAATTTACTCACGGAAAACTGCTCCTCGCCCCATTTCTCCCGAGATCCCTCTGCGCTTCTCAGAGCCTCTTGGTAAACCCTCTGCCGTGCACTCAATTCCGACTCCGAGCGACCCTGTGGGAGGGGGTAGAACTGCCCAAGGGGCGCCTGGTGGGGGGGAGCTGCTGGCCTCCCGGTTAGCGTCCGCGCGCTGGGCCCAGCCACCGGGTTTACAAAGACCCGGTCGCGTGAGAATGGCCCCTCCCCGGCTTCATTCCCGGGACCAGGTAAGTTATCTGTGTCCGCGTGGCCCTGGGTCCCTTGAACGAACGACCCATCATGCAACGCACGTGGCTAAAGGTTTCCTCGCCTAATCAGGAGCAGTGCTTGGTACATACCGGACACCCAATAAATGCTGTCATCACCCGGTAAAATGCTGACAATGCAGACGGACAGACACACCTCCCAGCGACTGCTGACTTTAAACCTGTCAGTGAGCACACCTTGGGGATCTAATCACGGCTGTGAGAAAGCTCAGGAAGCCCCCCACGGCCCTCTCTGGGGCTTCCCCTCTCCCAGGCTAGCACCCTGGCTTCTTGTGCCCAAAGGTCCAGCTTCCTGGCCCCTGCCAGAGGTCTCTCTGAAAATCCTAAGTGTCCTAATCTTGCTCTCAAGCTACTTTTGTGGCTGCTGGTGGGCTGGGAGAGCCATCCCTGGCTCCTGGGGAGAGGACACTGAATGGCCACGCATCCCCGGAGCTCTGAAAGACAGAATAGAAGTTGACTAAAGGATGTGCACAAATGGAACTAGCAGAAGGTCAACCACCAGCAGGACCCTGGCTTGGGGAGGGAGGCCCAAGTCAGCCACATGGTGCTGCTTCTTCCATTGTGTTTTCCGGCTTTTGAGCGGTACCTGGGGCAGAAGGGCGGGTCATTCCACAGTCGCTGTATCTGGCCAAGTCAATCTCCCTGGAAATTTTACACGACAAGGACTGTTGCCCCCTCTGGCCCCCAACGTCCAGGGTATGGACGACATCGCGGGGATGGGGGAATGGGGGAATGGGATGGGAGAGAGGTGAGTTTGAGTCTGGAACTGGAATGCCTTGCCTGAGTCCTGGTACTGCCCCTTCCCAGCAGAGACCTGGGCCGTGTCTCAGCTTAAAAGCACGGTATTCACATCATCAACCTGGCGCAGGATGGATGATAAATGTGGTCAGCTGTGCACAAGAGCTTTGGAAGGCCAAAGAGCACCATGTCCCTGTATATACCAGCACCCAAACTCTTAGCTGTGAAGTCAGTTCTAAGTCACAGCCACCCTATGGGACAGACTAGAACTTCCCCATGGGGGTTGCAACTGCCAAGGTTTTGTTCAACAGCTAGGTACTTACGAATCGTGCTGCTGGCATCCCTTGTACGTGTTGGTGCACACCAGTTAAACCCCAAATCCTACTAAACCAATAATATTAATCGATTTCAGGTTTATTTAATTTACAATTTACAAATTGGGCAACATCTCTGAGGAGTTACAGTGTTCTGAAGATGAGAGAACTTTCAAAGAGTCTTTAAACCCACTGCCATTGAATTCATTCCATCTCACAGCAGCCCTGTGGGACAGAGTAGAACTGCCCCCTAGGATTTCCAAGGAGCAAGTGGTGGATTCATTACTGGAAAGACCTGGTTGTGGACTCATGCTGTCTGTTGCTACTAAGGCAATGTGCGGAGACACGGATTGAGCTTTCAAAGGGGCTTTCTTTACTCAGATGGCCAGAAGCCTGAGAAGATAGTGGTTAGCACCCTCAAAAACATCTGAACATCTCAGTGCAGGCTCATGAGTTTTATAGTTTTATAGAAGCATTTGGGGGGGGGGGACAGGCATGCGAGTATTCAGAGAAGAGGTTGGTGGAGAAATAGTTTCTTTATTTCAAGACCAGTTGTCCTTGATGTCTGCAGTTTGACTATATTTTTTCAGGACCTGTGTTGTTTATCTCAAAAAACCGACCAGTTGCAGCTGAGTCGATTCTGACTCATGGCGACCCTATAGGACAGAGTAGAACTGCCCCTGTAGAGTTTCCAAGGAGCGCCTGGTAGATTCGAACTGCCCACCTTTTGGTCAGCAACAGTAGCACTTAACCTCTGCCACCAGGGTGTCCCGTATTTGCTACTGGGCTGCCAACTGGTGTCGCTCTGTCTGAACAGGAACTTGGGAAAACCATCTGAACCTCTTCATGAGTTTCAGTCAGAAGGAGGGTTACAGTGTTCTCTGTGTGTCAGCATTCCTAAAGGCAAAGAGGTTTAAGTGTTAAGAAGTTAGCTAAGAATTTTTCTACAGCTATTAACCCTATCAGATCCAGACGGCTACCCTTTTGGCCGCAGTAAGCTCTTAACCACTGCACCAGCAGGATCCCTCGAAGATTCTCCTGCCCTATCTGGTGGCTTTGCCATGAAAATGGGGCCAGAACAATGTTTCCTCAAAGAAAAGCTTACCCTAAAACCCAGCTTCCAGTCTGGTCCTGGAGTCTGTTTTCTCAAAACTGACTACACACAGATAATTCTTCAAAAGAACACAATGCTTAATGCAAAACGGCTTTCACTGATTAGCAAGAATATTGTTTGACTCAATGGAGACTTTTAAGCCTGAGAACACGGGGCCTAGACTTGAGCTAGCTCAGAGGTGAAACCAGTACTGAAGCCAATGCTTTGGGCAAAGAATAGACTGGACCTGCAGACACACCGTGATGCAGGTGGCATGTGCACATCATGATTTACTATGTATAATGACTGCCAAGTAAGTTCACAAGCTCATCCTAGAAAAAGTGCTACACACCTGATTGCTGAATATCACTCTAGTCACCTTTCTAGTCCTCCCCTTGGGAAGCTATGCACTGATGCCAGCACCTAGTCCGCCCTTCACAGCAATTTTGGAACTCTTTTCCTGAAATGGCCATCAGAGCTGTCGTCATATTACCCTTGACGTCCTGAATGCCATCAAAATGTCTTTTTCATACTTCTTTTGTCTTTGGGGAAAGAAAAAAGTCACTGGGGACCAGATCAGGTGAGTACGGTGGGTGCTGCAAAACACTGGTTTTGCTTACTGGCTAAAAACTCCCTCACAGATAACTGTACGATTAAGTTTGTGAACTTGCCACCGTGCCGCTGTGCAAAATGGCCATTCCAGAAAGAGTTGCAAAATTGCTCTAAAGATTGGACTGGGACACTGGTATAAGTACATAGTTTCCCAAGGGAAGTACTTATAAGGTGACCGTAATGATATTTATCAGTGACGTATGTCACACTTGAACAACTAAGTTCACGGACTTAATTGCCAGACCGTATATGAGGCTGTCCTATTGGTTTGTTTAGAGGGGTGAGGAGAGGGTGGAGAGGAAGGGACAAGTATTGTTTGAGTAGAAGAGGAGAGGGTGCTATCACAGGGTGAGGAGAGCAGGTAGAGCTGCAGAGAGGCGGGTGTTGGGGGAGGTTTATTAGGCAAATTGACTTGGACTGTAAACTTTCACTTAATCGTAATAAATAATTAAAAAAAAAAGTGACTTTTAGGAGACCAGTTGGTTCAAGGCTCAAGGTTCAAAACAGCATCATAGAGCAGAGGCCTGGGCGGGTCACCCCTATCTCCATGAACTCCAGAAATGTGGATTCCAGAATGAAAACTCACTCTCACACCTGTGTGTATTCGTATATTACGCGTAGCTAAGGTAACCAGCAGAACCTAGCTTCATGGGATTTTTAATAGCAGATTTTATTTCTTTATTTTTTTGTAGAAAGATGTCAATGTGATTTCTGTGTTGTGCATTTTTTAGCGAAAGTGAAGGAAAGTGTGACCTCCAACACTGGAGAAGTTTCAATAACCAGGGAACACAAATTTTTGTTCAGTGAGGTCTGTGGCAGTAACTGTGCACGGCCTGACCTTGCACGACATAGCTCCGTGTTATTCTGAGCTCGGCGTTCAGTGAGAGTGTGCAGCATTTAACCTGGATGGCATTGTCCAGTGACACCAGCGGGGGCACACATGGACGTCAGGGTCTGGGATTTGCAGGACCACCTCTGTTCACAGCAGGGTTCCACTCTGCACTGGGGTTGTTGTCTTCAAGGAGTTAGTACTTCCAAGCCTGTAGAAAGGGGATGACAAGAGTCCCAGACTCATTGATCTATCAGCAAAATTAAGTGAGAAAATGAACAAAAGATTAACATGTGTCTTAGTATTCTAGTGCTGCTGTAATAGAAATACCGTCAAGTGGGTGTCTTTAGTGAACAGAAACTTAATTTGTCAAAGTTTAGAAAGTTGGCAGTCTCACTGAGGGCATAGGCTTTAGGGGGAGGCTCCCTCTCTCTGTTAGCTTTTGGGGGAAGGTCCTTGTCTCTTTCCAGCTGTTGTTTCCTGGTTCCCTGGAGACCTTGCATGGTGGAACACTGGTCTTCTACACCTGCGTTTGCACTTGCTTTCTTCATCTGCTGGTTTAGATCTCAACAGAGAAAATCCATTCACAAATGGGATTATAACCATAAGTATAGGGTTAGGATTTACAACACAGATTTCTGGGGACGTGATTCAATCCACGATAACATGGTGCCAGGGATGACATCGTTAGTGGCCCTCCAGTTGGCTCTGACATGTGATGTCCCTGTGTACAGCCTAATGAGACCCTCCTGGCCCAGTCATGAGCCACCTGAGTGAGTGCTGGCGTGTGTGAGTCCGCAGTTGTGTCTGCTGTGTCTCTCCATAGCACTGAAGGTTTCCTCCATTTTCACTGACTCTCTACCAATGGTGATGGCTTGTTCTGTCAACTGGAAACCCTGGTGGCACGGTGGTTAAGTGCTGACCTTTTGGTCAGCAGTTCAAATCCACTGGACGCTCCTCCGAATCTCCATGGGGCAGTTCTCCTCTGCGCTATAGGGTCACTAAGAGTTGAAGTGGACTCAATGGCAGTGGGTTTGGTTTGGATTTGGTCGTTCCTGATAATGTGTCCAAAAAAGACCAATCAAAGTCCTGCCATCCTTGCTTCTAGGAATGTACTAGAAGCTAACTAAATACCTTAGTGTCATAGATTGATTTGTGCCCCCTGCCCAAAAACATGTATAGAAATTTGGCTGGGTTGTGATTACCAGTATTATGTGACTTCCCTCCATTTTGTGTTTTTCCTATGTTGTATATTCAACAGTATTAAAGTGGGACCGTAAATCCCTTCCAAAGGTCACGTTACTGCTCCACCTTTGATCCCTTGAGAGATAAAAGGAAAGGGAAGCAAGCAGAGAGCTGGGAACGGCATACCACGAAGAGAGCGGCGCCTGGGGCGGAACCTGTCCTTCAGACCTGAGCATCTCAGGATGCTCCCTGACAGAGGAGGGATGCAGCGTAAGGATTTTCCTCCAGAGCTGACAGAGGGAAAGGAAGGCATCCCCTGGAGAAGGCACTCTGAATTTGGGCTTGTAGTCTGCTGGACTGTGTAAGAATAAACGTTTCTGCTCTTAAAGCCATCGACTTCGTGGCCCTTCTGTTAGGATGGGAGCAGGTGACTGAGTCACTTAGTTCTTCTCACATCTTCATCACGGTAAGCACCTTTGGTCCAGAGAATCTACCATTACCTGTTGATCATTGGTATTTCAGAATAGGAAAATAGCTGCTGGCTGTTATCCTGAGCTCATCAGACTGCCTCTGAGGGGAGGGGTGCAGTGGGAGGGGTGCAGGGAGAGCCCTGCCAGCTAGAGAGGTACTAATTAATTAGGTGTCTTCAGCCCTAGGTCTCCTAACAAATCCACAGAGAAAACAAAGTCCACCTCCTGGCAGACAGTTGGACCTAGAAATAAGAAATTAAGCAACTGTAAACATTATTTTATGCTGAAGCAATCACATATATGTCACGGAGTTTAACGTAAACTCAGTGTGATTTTCTAAGACAAAACACGATATCAAATAAGTTTTACACTGGTGAGACCTGTTCCTAGCTGTGTCCCCAGGAAATCCAGGGAGGAGAAGTGTCAGTTTTAAACTCTCGGACTGCTTGATAAGAGGGTTGTGACAGGACTCACGGCAGCCCCCCAACAAGTGGTGGCGCTCCTCCCCAGGGCTCACAGCACCCCCCTACCAGCAGGGTTTCTACTAGTAAAGCAGTGGTTCCCAAAATTTATCATATGTACAAATTATCTACAGACCCTGTTAAAGTGCAGGTTCCGATTCAGTATATGACATCTGTCAAATAAGTTCATGAACTCACCCTAGAAAAAGTGCTACACACCTCGTTGCTGGATATCATTACGGTCACCTCGAAGTCCTCCCCTTGGGAAGCTGTGCACTGACGCCAGCTGCTAGTCCACCCTTCAAAGCAATTTTGGAACTTGTTCTGGAACAGCCGTCAGAGCTGTCACTGTATTACCTTTGATGTCCTGAATGTCATCCAATGTCTTCCTTTCAATATCCCCTTTATCTTTGGGTGAAAAAAAAAGTCACTGGGTGCCAGATCAGGTGAGTAGGGTGTACCAGTGCAGTTATTTGTTCACTGGCTAAAAACTCCCTCACAGACGGTGCTGTGTGAGGCGGGGCATTGTTGTGATGTTGTCGGTGAAAAGTTCAAGTCGTTTGCATCTAACTTTCTTACCACACTTTTCAGCACTTGCAAATAGTAAACTTAGTTAACTGTCCAGTTGGTACAAATTCATCATGAACAATCCTCTGATATCAAAAAAGATTAGCTCTACTGTTTTGACTCTTGATTTGGACTGATGGAACATTTTTGGTTGTGGAGAATTAGCTGATGACCATTGTGCACTTGGATGCTTTGTTTCAGGTTGTGTTGGTATACTCATGTTTCATTACCAGTGATATGGCCCAAGACATCATCCTGCTTCTCTGAAAGGTCTTGGCAAACTTTGCCTCTCCTGTGCTCTTGTTCATTGGTGAGCTCTTTGGGGACCATTTTTGCACACAGCTTTCTCATGTCAAGGTTTTCCGTTAAGATTTTCTTGTCTCGCTATTGATGTTTACTTCGTCTCCTATGCTTCTTACACTCAGTCAATGATTTGGATACGTAATTCGGTGAATTTTTGCAATGTTTTCATCAGTTCTTCCTGTTACTTGCTGCCCTGACCTGTCTTCATCAGTGATGCTTTCTGTCCCCTCATAAAGACCTTTAATCCATTTATACATTGCCATTTTCTTTATGGCATTATCCCCATAAACTTGGACCAACACGTCCCTGACCTCACTTGCACTCTTGCCAAGTTTAACAAGAAATTTAGCATTTGTTCACTGCTCTAATTCCAGCTCCAACATTCTCACAACAGCACACAAAACACACAACAACAATAATGAACATCACTCAGCAAGACATCACCACATGTCAACACAAACACAACTATGAGACACTGATACACCAGGAAACCTTACTGAGTTGTTTACACAGTGCTGGCAACCTAAGAGCACAGTGACCAGTTCATGAACTTAGTTGTCAGTTGTCTATCACAGGCAGAATGCAAATTCTCAACAGGTGTTCAGAACAAAGGAGCATGAAGCCCCGGCCTGGCGTTTGTTGGCAGGGCTGAAGAGCCGCACTGTCAGGCTAGACGCCACGTCTAACCACACTCTGCCCTCGGGGCTCCTGGCAGGGAAATCTACGTTACTGTCTGTGTCAGAGACACAGAGGGCTGCACTGAAGGAGGGCTTGCTTCGGGGACCTTCGCCCACTGGGCCAGGTGGGGGCTTGCCTGCATAGCAGAGCTTCCCATCTCCCCTAACTAACCTACCTGAGGGCGGGGGACGGGGTGGGGGTTCAGCTTCAGGAAGGTCCTGGGAGTCCTGCACCTACAGTGCCGGGTTGCGGACTCGTCAGAAAACAGGTCTGGTCTCTCACCTATGGCACATCAAAGGCCCCGTTAGCGCTTTCTCACCTCCAGCGGGCAAGCTTTGGGGTTGGGTGGACTGTGCTTGTTACCTGTCAGTTGTGCCAGCACTTGGGGAGTGCCCAGTGTGTGCGGAAGAGTCCCAGGGTGCAGCGGTGGAGGCCTGGCTGCTAAGCGGAGCCCGCAGCGACTCTGAGGAAGATGTGGCCGCCTGCCTCCGGTTGCCACTGAGTCGATGCTGCCTCACAGCACTGCCATAGGGTCGGAGTGGAGCTGCCTGTAGGGTTTCCAAGGGACGGGATTTGAACTGTAGACCCTTGGGTTTGCAGCTGGAGCCCTTAACTGCTGTACCCCCTGAGGTTCCCTTCTGCAAAGATTACAGCCTGGGATCAGAAGGGTGGTCTACTCCGTCTTATAGGGTGGCCATGAGCTCCAATTGACTCCATGGTTGTGTGTTTGGTTTGGGTTTTTAGTGCGTGTGGCTGGGTCACACCAAGTGGATGTAACACCCCGAGAGTGGTTGGTGCCACTGGGTGAAACCCTCACCCCAACAGTCTTACAGCTGCCTGCAATTTTGAGGCACCCTGCGTGTGACACAGCTCGGACTTGAAGCTCCAGCCTCTTGGTTAGCAGCTGAGCACATGAACCATCTGCAACCCCCAGGGACTCCAACTCCAGGGTGCAGCCTCCCCAAGACACGGCTCAGGCCCAGTGCTGAAACCGGGGAGTTTCAGAGAGGTCATCAGCCGGCTTTCAGGCGTGCTGACCTCAGTAGTGAGGACCGCAAGGGAGGGCAGGGAGCAGAACTGGACACGCTGCTCAGAGTTCTGTGGCAGTTTGTTTAAGTGGACTGGTGACTGCTGGCAACCTTGGTGACATAGGGCTACATGCTGCCCCTGCTAACCAAGAGCCCCACAGTTTGAATCCCTCCAAGTGTCCCTTGGAACCCCTCCAGGGCAGTTCTACCTGGCCCTGCAGGGTCACTTTGAGTCCAAAGCCACTTGACAGCAATGGGTGTGGTTTTTCGGTGTATGCTACTTCTGCAAATTCTGTCTAAAGGAAAAATCAGGACTTACAGAACACCCTGTTAGGGGAATAATTATTGCTCTTTTGAAAAAAGATTCAAAATAACCCATTTCCCTGTGTGTCAGAATTTCAATACTTTTTTAAAATTACAAAGGCAATCCATGTTCTTTGAAAAAATGCAGCAACACAAAAGTGTATCCCGTTCAAATTTAAGGTTCCTCCCCCAATCCCATGCAAATTCTATTTCCAGTTTCTGGGGTTGGGGGCGAGCCCTCCTAACATCTGAGGCACATGGCTCTGAAGACCTTTACCACGCTACACATGGCTGTGTGTCTGTGTGCCTATACACAGTTCTGTCTGACTGCGGTAATCAGAATGTGCATCCTGGTCTACCACGTTTCTTTTCTTTTCCCATAATAGTTTTTAGGGCTTTCACTTAGGTACTTGTTTTTTATTTTTCAGTTGAACCTTTTGTTCTCCGATAACTGTTGATTCACATCTGTTGTTGTTGTTAGGTGCCATGGAGTGGGTTCTGGGTCACAGCAAACAGAAGCACAACAGAACGGAACCCTGCCCAGTTCTGGGCCACGCCCACAATTGTTATTGCGCGTGAGCCCCTGTTGCTGCTATTGTGTCAACCCGTCTCCCTGAGCCTCCTCCTCTTTTTCACTGATCCTCCACTCTACCGAGCAGGATGGCCTTCACTAGCGACGGATCCTTCCTGACAACATGTCCAAAGTATGTAATATGTAGTCTTGCTATCTTTGCTTCCAAGAAGCACTCTGGTTGTTCTTCTTCCAGAACATCTGTCCATTCTTCTGGCATCCACAGTACAGTCAACATTCTTATCCAACACCACAATTCAAAGGCATCAGTTCTTCTTCTGTCTTCCTTCTTTGTTGTCCAGCTTTCTCATGCATATGATGCAGTTGAAAATACCAAGGTTTGGGTCAGGTGCACCTTAGTCTTCAAGGTGACATCTTTGCTTTTCAATACTTTAAAGAGGTCCTTTGCAGCAGATTTTCCCAATGCGGTATGTCTTTTGATTTCTTAACTGCTGATTCCATGCACATTGATTGTGGAACAAAGTAAAATGAAATCCTTGACAACCTCAATCCTTTTTCCATTTATGACAACGTTGCTTACTGGTCCAGTTGTGAGGTCCAGTTGTGAAGTCTGCGGTCTTTGTTCTTCATCAGTGTTTCAAATCCCCATCATTTTCAGCAAACAAGGTGGTGTCATCTGCATAATGCAGGTTGTTAAAGAGTCTTCCTCCAATCCTCATGGCTTGTTCTTCTTCGTATAACCCAGCTTCTCAGATTATTTGCTCAGCACATGGATTGAGATTTACGATGAAAGAATACAACCCTGACACATACCTTTCCTAACTTTGAACCAGGCAGGGTTCCTTTGTTCTGTTCACATGACTGCTTCTTGATCGATGTACAGATTCCTTAAAAGCACAATTAAATGTTCTGGAAGAAAAAGATACTAGGTCTGACAATTAAGTCCATAAACTTAATTGTTTTAAGTGCTACATGCCTCATTTCTGAATATCATTGTGGTCACCTTTCAAGTCCTCTCCTTGGGAATCTATACACCGATGTCGGTGCCTTGTCCACCCTTCAAAGCAATTTTGGAACTCTTTGTGGACTGGCCATTGTATAAAATGGCACAGTGGCAAGTTTGCAAACTTAATTGTATAGTTGTCTGTGAGGAAGTTTTTAGCCAGTAAACAGATAAAAGTATCGGAACACCTACCCTACTCACCTGATCTGGCCCCCAATGACTTTTTTCATTAACTGAAAATAAAAGAAATTTTGAAGGGAAGACATTTGGATGCCATTCAGGACATCAAGGGTAATATGATCATAGCTCTGATGGCCATTCTAGAAAAAGAGTTCCAAAATTGCTGTGAAGGGTAGACAAGGCAATGGCATTGGTGAATGGCTTGCCAAGGAAAGTACTGCTAGGGTGACCGTAGTGATTTGATATTTAGCAATGACTTATGTAGCATTTTTTCTAGGATGACGTCTCAAACTGAATTGTTGATCCTCTTACAGTGAAAGGATACAACTGTGATGCACACCTTTCCTGCCTGTAGGCCGCACTGTGTCGCCTTTGCTCTCTGCACTGCTGCCTCTTGATCCATATACTGATTCCTCACGAGCACAACTAAGTGTATTGGAATTCCCATTCTCCACAATATTATCCATACTTTGTTATGCGCCACACATTCAAATACAGTAGCACAGCCAATAAAACACCAGCAAACATCTTTCTGGTATTCTCTATTTTCAGCCAGGATCCATCTGACATCAGCAGTGGTGAACCTGCTCCACCTTGGCTTCTCAATCCAGTTTGAGCAGCAGCATGATGTTGTCTGATGAGTGCTGGAAGCGGAGCAAATCTGTTTGGAAGACACTCAAAGTACCAGTGGGAAAGAGTTGCCTCCTCAGAGCATTAAAAAAAACATCCGTTGCCTTCAGCGGATTCTGATTTATAGTGACCCTGGTGGGATAGGATAGAGTAGAACTCTCCCCCAGGGTTTGCAAGGAGCGGCTGGTAGATTCCAACTGTGGACCTTTCGGTTAGTAACTGAATGTTTAACTACCATGCCCCAGGCTCTGGCCTCAGAGTATAGTCAACTTTACTAAAATAAATGGTAGAAGTGTTCTGGAGCTTCGTTTGCTGTTATGGCAAGACACAAGACTTAATAGAGGGAACGTGAGGCAAAGTAAGATCTAGGAGAGCTGGAAGTCGTCAAAATGAAACGCAATGCAAAAAAGATCACTCTCCTAGACATAAAAATACCCTCTGTGGCTGGGCAGACTCCGACTCAGCGAACAGCTACCAGTGAGCAGAAATGGGCCATTGGCCATTTTGCATCAATTCCTGGTCCACCGTGGTCACATGGCCTACACTGATAATACATCTCGACGGCACTTGGCACGGCAGCAACCCTGTGACGCCTCATTGGACAAGGCAGCCACGTGACTGCCTCACAGTCAGGACCGTTGCTGTGAGCAACACTCGGTCGAGAGGCACCCAGGTGTAGGGGCGGGGCCCGGCGTGGGGGCGGGGCCGCAGAAGAGGCGTGGCCTGCAGGGCGGGCCCTAAGCTGACATGCGCAGACCGTGGGGGCGGGACTGCGGGAGAGACGGCCCCCAAGGGTGGGGTCGCCGGGGAGGCTGGGCCTGAGGGCGGGGCCTGCGCGGACGGCGCTCCGCCGGCACGCACTTCCCGGCGCCGGCCCCGCCCGCCGTGCCGTCCGCGCTCGATTGCTCCGGTCTGGCGGCTGCAGCATGGCGGCGGGGGCGCGGGAGGCGGCGGCCGCCGTGGTGGAGGTTTGCTCGGCCAAGGAGTTTGAGGAGCTGCTTTCCCTCAAAGCCAAGTAAGCGGGTGGCGGGAGTGGGGAGCTGGGGCGGAGGCCGTCTGAGAGGCCCGGCCGCGTCGGGCGGCCAGGCCCGCGCTCTCCCGCCGGTCCGTCGCGGCCTCAGGGGGCCGCCCGGCCCGCGGCGCTCCGTACTCATCGCATGGGGATTCGCAGCCGGGCAGGCGCGAGCCTGGGCTGCTCGCCCTGGAGGGACCAGCAGTGCAGAGGCCGCCTCCCGGTCGGGTACCGAAGAGCTGCTCTGGGGGCGCGGCCCAGACGGTCCTCGGCCCGGGCTCGTGGACTCGACCCTGGGGACTCGGGCCTGGCCAGCCCGGGGTCACGGATGCGGTGACTCAGCTCAGCAGGCCGGGAGGGACGGGAGACCCTGGCTGGCCTGGAGGCTGGGGATGCGGAGACCTCGGCTGGGCCTGGAGGGCGAGGGGCTATGAGGCTTCGGCTGGGTGTGGGGAACACGGGGCTGTGAGGTCCCGGCTGGGCCTGGAGGGCGAGGGGCTGTGAGGCTCCGGCTGGGCCTGGAGGGCGAGGGTCTGTCAGGTCCCGGCTGGGCCTAGAGGGCGAGGGGCTGTGAGGCTCTGGCTGGGCCTGGAGGCTGGAGATGCAGAGACCCAGGCTGGGTCTGAGGACCGGGAGCGTGGAGACCCTGTCTGGGCGTGGAGGGTGAGGGCTTCGGAGACCCAGGCTGAGCGTGGAGGCCAGGGGTGCAGAGACCCTGGCAGGGCCCGGAGAGACAGGAACGTGCGAGAGGGGACCCCTGCCCTCTCTGCGGGAATTCTCGTCCGACTGAGGTCGCACTTGTCTATACATGTGCGTAAGTGTCACTGTGTAGAACATGCCTGTCCCCAGGAAAAGCAGCCAGACAGGGCCTAGGTGGGTCAGGTGGTTCTGTCTTAGTTTATTTAAAGGTTTGTTGGTAGTCAAATTGCCATAAAAGACAAAAAACAGAAACCACAACCCGTTGCCACCGAGTGGATCCCGACTCACGGCGTACCTGCAGGACAGAATAGAAGGGAGAGGGATTTCCTCGTTCCTGAACCGGTGTAGTCCTCGTGCCCTAGGTTGGCCCACGTGCTGCCGGCCCTTGAGAAGACACAGAGGGATGACCGGAACCGGAACCGGGCTCTGAGCTGGGGCGAGCCTGAGGGATGCAGACTGGCCCTCCTGGTGAGATCCTTGCCTGAATCCTGAGGTCCGGAGCCCGGGAAGGACTGAGTTTTCTTCTGTGGCTGCGCTGTGATCCGTTCCCATGGGAGCTCTGGTGTCAGGCCCCCTGGGACCAGAGGCCACATGTGGCCAGTTAGCAGGCATGGGAGTGCTGGTCAGTTTCCTAACCACACCTCAGTTTCCTGAGTGGTAGAATGGGTTAAGACGTCCCTACCTGCTTGGGTCAGTGTGGGACTGGACGAGGTGACGGCAGAGGCCTCCTGCAGCGGCCAGCACACTGAAGGTGCTCAGAGACGGTTCTGCTTGGAGTGTGGATCAGAGTGCCAGAGTGGTGTTCACAGGCCACAGATGCTCATTGATCCAAAGCCAATAAAAGCCTGTCAGTGAATTTGAATTAGAAGTGGGTGGTACTTTGTGTGTTTTTCATGGAGAGTGCAGATGGGACAGACCGAGGTGTTGCTTCTGCTGACAGTGGGGAGACGCGACAGGTACCTTCTTCAGGTTGTATGTTTTTTGAAGACGATGAAGGTCAAGTGCTAACTAAAACAGCTCTTTTGGCCTTTCAGCTTACCTGGGCGATTGTTAAATGAGGGAAAATGAGGTTCCCTCCCTGATGAAGGCCGAGTTCTGAGTCACACTATGCTTTCCCACACAGCTAGATCTTAAGGCAGCCTGTCTACCACGAACCGGACAGCTGACCTCTTGAAAGACAGGCAGCTTGTGTGGACCTGCCCTCAATAAACGTTTTGAATTTACCATCAACTGTGTGGACCTGCCCTCAATAAACATTTTGAATTTGCCATCAACTGAAAGACTTGGTTTTGGTTTTCATGTTTCCTGTTTTAAACAGTCCTTAAAAGACTACAAGGGGTAACTGTTTGAATGTGAGTACCCCTTAAATGTATTCTCACTACTGGTCAGTACTTGAAATGACCCCCAAACCCATGCATCTTTCCTTAGTAATTGGTGTAAATGGGCACCTGAGGCAAGGAGTTCGGCACCTGGGGAAAGGAGCAGGCTCTGCCTGTTGTGAAAATGAGAACATTTAAGAATATTAAATATTAGCCCTGGTGGTGCAGGGCTTAAGAGCTGTGGCTGCTAACCAAAAGGCTGGCGTTTCAGTCCACTGGCCACCTTTTGGGAACCCTGTGGGCAGTTCTGTGCTGTCCTGTATGAGGTTGCTGTGAGTCGGAGATAACCTGAAGGCAGTGGATTTGGTTTGGTGTGTTAATGTAATCATTTCAAAATCTTCTCCAAATCATCCCTTCTCCAGTGCTAATGCCCATTTACAGAATGATGAAGACCTTGGGCCCACTTGTAAGAGACCTGAAGGAGTTTAACCTGTGCTGGTACGTAACCCGTGGTGGTGGATGTTGACAGGTGCCATCCCACTGGTTCCGACCCAGAGCGACCCGGGTACAACTGCGGAGTCCTGTGCCATCCTCGTGTCGTTAGGCTTGAGCCCACTGTTGCAGCCACTGGATCAGTCCATCTTGTGGAAGGTCTTCCTGGCTTTCCTGAGATTTTCTAAGGAACACTCTGGTTCTCCTTCTTCTTGTCCTTTTGGCATTCCATGGCACATTCGCTGTTCTTTGCCAGCACCGCAGTTCAGAGGTGTCAGTCCTCCTCCTTCCTTCATCCACCCAGTCTGGCTTTCTGTGCTGTGAGGTGAATGGAAACACCGTGCCTTGAGTTAGGTGCATTGTAGTCGTCAAGGTGACAGTTTTGCTTTTCAGCACTGGACAGGTGTCTTTTGCAGCACGTTTGTCCAGTACAGTACATCTTTTGATTTCCTGGCTGCTGCTTCCACGGATGTTGATTGTGGAGCCAAGTAAAATGAGATCACTTGACAGCTTTGGTCTTTTCACCATTTATCATAATGTTGCTTTTTGGTCCAGTTGTGAGGATTTTTGTTTTATGTGGAGGTGTAACTCACACTGAAGGCTGTGGTCTTTGAGCTTGTGTTGTCTTTTGTGTGCTGCTGAGTCAGGGATGACTCACAGTTACCCCGTGTGACAGAGCAGAACTGCCCCGTAGGTGTGCCAGGCTCTTGTCGTTACTGGAGCAGATCGCAAGGTTTTTCCCCCCTCTCGTAGCTGCTCGTGGGTGGGACATGCTGACCTTTCTGTTGGCAGCACAGTGCTTAACCCCCGGCCACCGGGGCTCCTGTGTTCTCTGTAGACACATGGTTTTAGGGCTCCTGTGTTGTCTGTAGATAGATGATTTTAGGATCAGAACACCTCTAATGACAGAGAAATAACTATTGAGCACTGGTGATTTTACTGACAAAATTATTGTGAAATACTGACAAAATTACTGTCTAAAATTATGTTGGCCAGGGTTTAAACGTAGTCTTTCCTTGAATATTTGCCTCAAACACTGCTCTGTGCGTTGAAGGACGGGGTACTGTTGTAGACCATGGAAAATACCCATAAACATAATCTTTGTCTCTTTAGTCCCTTCACCAGGATGGAAACTTGAAGTCTGTAAGATGTTTTGCGACTGTCCCAAGTTTAATTCCCACAAGCAGGGTGTGAAAATGCATGTCTTACCTTATCCTGTTGGTCACTTAACTTAGCATTAGGATTTAGACACCCTGGTGGCGCAGTGGTTAAGGGCCACATCTGCTTACCGTGAGGTCAGCAGTCACGATCCGCCGGGCGCTCCTTGGAAACCATATGGGGCAGTTCTCCTCTGACCTGCAGGGTCACTGTGAGTCGGAGTTGACTCGACGGCACTGGTTTTCGTTCTTGCCAACTTGGTGACCGTGTTGAGTGTTCAGCGAGGTGAGCTCTGACAGTGGTGTGCACTGTGTGACGCGTAAACAGTCCCGGAAGGCTGCACGGGGGAGGGGTGGCAGCCTCAGGACTGGAGGGGGCTCCTAGCAACCGGGGGTGCCCAGGTGACACGTCCCTTCTTCCTGAAGGTGAGGGGGACTTGAAACACGTCCTGGTGAAGATGGAAGACTTCTCACCACTGGAGCAGTAAGCAACTCCGTGCTAGATGGAGACAACGCTGAGCTTGACAGGGGTCCCACGGCACTCGGGCCGCAGTCGGCACTTGGGGAAGCCGGTCCACACGTGAGCTAACGTGCCGCCTCGGGCAGCGCTGTCGCAGGCCCCTCTTGGAAGTGTTCAAAAGCAAAGATAGCTCTTTGAGGACAGTGGTGTGCCTGACCCAAACCATGGTCTACTCAGTCACCTCATGTGCCCGGGAAAGCTGGGCAGGGAATACGGAGGACCCAGCAAGCTCTGAGTTAGTGTTGGTGGAGGTTGGTGGGCACACCGTGGATCGCCAGAAGAACGAACAAAACCGCCTGGAAGGAGTCTGCCAGAAGGCCCCGTGGGAGCGAGCCCGCTGAGGCTTCATCTCGTGTGCCCTGGACGTGTCGTCAGGAGGGACCAGTCCCTGGAGAGGGACAGCATGCTTGGCAGAGGGTCGGCGGACGAGAGGGAGACCCTGACGAGGTGGACTGACGGCAGCTGCCGCGGCGAGCTCAGGCCTGGCGGCCGGTGTGAGGACAGTGCCGGGCCAGGCTGGGTCTTGTTCTGTCGTACACAGGGTTGCTGTCAGTTGGCGCTGACGGAGGCCCCTCACGTAACTGCAGCCGCCAGCATGCGTTTACGCGGGTGTCACGCAGAACAAGAGCGTGGAACCCCAGGACGTTCCTTAGCCCTCACTTGTGTAATCTGCAGTCACTGCTCTCTGTCACGGTAGGTTGCTTTGCCTGTTCTGGAACTTGCTGTAGATGGAATCAGAGGTCCTGTCCTTTCTGTCTGGCCTCTCTTGAGGCTCAGGTTGTTTCTGGGATTCCTCCGTGTTGCTCCCTGTCTCTGTAGGTGGTTCCTTTTTAATGATGTCAGTCCCCATTGTATGAACATACATCTCCAGTCTGTGGGCTGTGGGTTGTTCCCTTGCTGGCTACTGTGAGTACGGCTGTGTGCAAGCAGCCTTGGGGCACTGTCTGACCCCCTCTGACTTCAGTCGGGGCAAGGGTTCTCCAGATCACAGCCCAAGGGTGACTCACCCAAGGGAGAGGACCACCAAGACAAACAAGCCACCTGTCGCCACCCTTTTCACCAACTCTGACACCCTCCCACAGCACTCTGCTGGGCTTGGTAGTTCTCTGCAGTGGTCAGACAGGACTCAGACCGTGCTCATGATCGTGAGGTTTATCAGGAGAGTGACAGTGGCACTTCTGGCTCTGGAGCAGTCAGGACACGGCTCTTCCATCAGCACAGCCCCTTCCCAGCCGTGCTCACAGGCGCGTCTCGCCTTGGCCCTCAGTCTGCTGACGGGCGCTCGGCTCCCTGGTGCTGTGGGCCCACAAGCCCACGGTGCTGTCTCCCGCGGGGTCTCTGCTACCACCGCTTCTCACCCTCCTCAGGGTCCCACCTCTCCCCGTCTCTCTGTCTGTCTGTGTCTTTCCCTCTGTCACCTGCTACCAAGAGCCTTGTAGTGCGGGGATTCTGAGTCGTGAGGACGCGGTCTCTGTTCCTGGCTGTTCTTCCCTGGTGGGGTTCTTCTCTTCCTCCTCTGGGTTTACTCATTTCAGTCCCAGGGAGATGGCAGAATCAGTCAGTCCCTTTGGTGGATCTAAATCACCAGATCTGTGGTGTCACCCTGTCCCCTGGAGTTCCAAGACTGGCTAGGAAGGCCACATGAAAGTGACCGTGGCACCCCAGGCTGCTAGGAGCACCTTACACAAGTCTTTGTGAACCTGTGGTTCCCCCTTCAGTCCCTTTGTGGCCTTGGAGTTTCCACTGGGTTCTGCGTCGCTGGGAGATGAGACAGGATCCCCAGGAGGAGATTAAGGGGCGAGGCCCAGATGTAGCGTGGATGAGTTTGGCCCGTGTGGCAGGGCCACAGACCACTGCAGGGACGCCTGGGAAATGCAGTGTGACTGTGGGTGGAGGAGGAGGAGGAGGAGGCAGGTTTGAGAGACCCCGTGGCCTCTGCCATAGACCAGAGGCTGCTGACACAGGTGCCTGTCATGTGCCATTGGAGGGGGAGGAGGGGCCTTATGGTGTATTGTTGCCTACCAAATGGGCTTCTCACGGAGCCTCCCCTTCTCTGCCCCCGGACAGCACCCCCGCTGTCACTCTTCTGCTGGGGACCGTGCCCTCCATTTTCCTTTGTCCCAGCAGTGAGTCTTGCTTCTAGTCTGTGAGAACAGGGACTTCACGTCACCTATTGGCCCTCAGCACCCACATGTTTATCTGTACCCCCAGGCTTCCTGTGTCCCTCCTGACCCCTGACTGTCAGCAGCAAAGTGCCCCTCTGCAACATGGGGACGGCTGTGCTCCAGGCCTCCTCGTTCCGCCTCCCTAGAGACCTTGGATCTGTCTGTCTGTCCTGTCTCAGCCTCTGTCGCACGAGTGAACACACTGCAGGTCTCATCACATGTGGATAAAAGGCCTTCCTGTGCTCTGGTCACGCCCTCTGGCTGGCGCTCTGTTCACAGCAGGTCCCGCACCGTCGCCTTCCTGGCCGTCAGCTCTGTCCCTGATGCCCTCTGGTCTGACCTGTGCTGTTCTTCCGCTGAGACTGTCCACTGAGATCACCGATCACCACGCCAAGGAGACGGTGCTTGCGGTCTGGATGCCTGCTGACCTTCTTTGCTTCCTGGGGGATGCCACTCTTCCTTTTGGTTTTAATTTTTAGGTGAAAGTTTACAGCACAAGTTAGTTTCTTATTCGGAAATTTAACACAGATTGTGACGTTGGGTACCATCTCTGCCACATCACAGCAGGTTGTTTTGCGACATTGGTTACCATCTCCACCATGTGACAGCACTTCCCGCCTGTCCACGCTGGGTTCCCTGTGTCCAGCCGTCCAGTTTTCTTGTCCCTAGCTCCCTTCTCCTCTGCTCTCTGTGGCAGCCGTTCCCCATTGGGTCCGCATACTTGACCAACTCAGAAACGTGTACCTCCTATGTGTCGTCGTTTTCTGGACCCGCCTGATCTGTGGCTGAAAGGTGGGCGTTGGGGTGGCTTCAGTTCTGAGTTGGTAGGGTGTCCAGGGGTCATTGTCTCGGAGGTTTCTCCAGTCACTGCCAGACCAGTAAGTCTGGTTATTTTACATGAATTTGAGTTGTCTTCATTTTTTTCTGCTCTGTTTGGGACCCTTGTTGCGATGCCTGTCAGAGCAGCTGGTGGTGGTAGCCGGGCACCGTCTAGGTCTGGGCTGCTGCTGCTGGTGGCGGTGGCTCACGTGGTCTTGCAGTCCTTCGGGCTGATGTCTGTCTGTATGTCTGGGGATCTTCATGCTCCCTGGCTTCAGGTGGGATAGGGTTGGGAAGTGTAGCTCAGGTGGCTGCTCCCAAGCTTCGAAGACTCCGGATGCTACTTACTGCAGTAGGATGGAGAGCGTTTTCTTCATGAACTGTGGGGCTAGCTGACCTAGACATCTCCCTGAGCTGTGGTTCCCAGCCCTCAGCCCCAGTCACTCAGTCCCTGAAGGCCTTGGCAGGTGTCTGAGAAGCATCGGTGACTTGACCTTGTCAGGTTGTACTGACTTCCCATGTCTTACACTGTGTGTTGTCAGTTGCCAGCATCGGCACCCACCTCCCCTCTGGTTGGTGGTGTACTCGTGACGTACCCTCCGCGCTGCCCCCTTCCCTCGTGACCATCCAAGATCTCTCCCTCTGTGTGAACCTTTCCTTGAGTTTCTGAAATAGTGGTCTTGGGCATTATTTGTTCACTGAGATTGATGTACTTCATTCAGCGTAATGCCCTCCAGATTTATCCGTCTTGTGAGATGTTTCACAAGTTCATCGTTGTTCTTTATCCTTGTGTGTGTGCACCGTAATTTAATTCATTCATCTGTTGGTGGACACATAGATTCTTTCCATCTCTTCGCAGCTGTGTATGATACTGCAGTGAGCCGGGGTGTGCGTGTGTCTCTGCATGGGATGGTTCTTGTCTAGTGTGCACATGTCTGTTTGGGGGGTGGTTTTGTCTAGCATATGTTTCTAGGGCTGGAATTGTTGGATCATGTGGTATTTATTTCTAGTTCTAGTTTTTTGAGGTTGCAGCTGTCTTTCGCACTCTTCTGCTTGACTTTCCTGTCCTGTTTCACCCCTCTCTCCTCTACTCCGTGGGTGTTTTTTGTCGTTCTTTGTCCTAACTCAGGAAATCCTGACAGCCTAGTGGTTACAAGTTACAGGGCTGACCAGAAGGTTGGCAGTTCAAATCCACCAGGTGCTCCTTGGAAACTATGGGGCAGTTGTCTCCTCTCCTGTAGGTCCCTGAGTCAGAGTCAGTTTGACGGCAGTGGGCTTTTGGGTTTTGTCCTGCCTCGATGCTGATGAACTTCATTTGTATGACATCGGATCCCTTTGACCACCCCTGGTCTCAGCACTGTTGATTTGTCGTAGATCCCTCTGTCTGTGGACCAGGTGCAGCCTCCTCTCCTGAGCTCCGGACTGTCACGCTAACAGGCACTGGACTAAACGTCCTTTCTTCTCAGATGGGCAGGCTCTGCATATCTGGCCAGTGTCACTGCTCGCTGCCAGACACACTTGGGACTCAGACTTTCTGTCACCGGATCCTGCCATTCCACCGCTTAGGTCCTGCTAACGGCTCCCTTGGGTTTCACGTTCTTGACACCTGGCTGCAGGCACTTGCCACTCCCCCGTGGTATTCTGCCCAGCTCTGCGTTTGTAGACCCTGTGGCGTGGTGGTTAACCGTGCCTGCCACACTGCAGATGGCCAGTTGGGGTCCACCAGCTGCTCCTTGGACGCTCAGTGGAGCCATTCTTCTCTGACCTGTGGTGTCATCGTGGGTTGGAATTGACTGGATGGCAGTGGGTTTGGTGGTTTTTTTGGTGGTGGTTCCTTTCTTTGCTCACAGGTGGGATGGCCTTGGTTCTTGTCTCATGTAATCAATATGCATGTGTATGTGTCCACACGTGGAAACCCTGGTGACTGCTGTGGCTGCTAACCGCGAGGTCCGCACTTCAGACCCAGCAGGCAGGCACTCCTTGAAAACCCTGTGGGACAGTTCTGCTGTGGCCTGTAGGGTCGCTGTGGGTGGAAGTCGACGGTTATACATGTGTACGCATACACATACAGAGGTGCACACGTATACATGTACACAGACATTTACATGTGTTATTCCTGTTTTGGGGGGGAGGAGGTTGTATTTGAGCTTAAGATATTTCAGTTGGACATGAGAATAATGATATCTTTATCAAGAGAATTTTATGTGATAATAGTTAAATGCAGTACCGTGAGACTCCTGAGAATTTAATAAGCTGTTTATGAGTCTGCTGTTTTGTCTGTGCTTGCTCTCCATTTTTAGAAAGTATTTTGAAGCATAGTGTGTATTAAAAATAGTATAAAAGGATGTCTTTGGAAAAGCAGTTTCATTTTTCCCTTGTTTTCTGCTGGACCGTCATTTTGAACATGTGCTGCCCCTCCTGCGGCCGCGTCCCGCCCCCTCGTCCCAGCACCCTCTGTGCTGGTGAGCGCCGACGCCAGCCGTGAGAACGTAGGGGCACCGTTGGTTACCACCTTGCTGCTCCTGATGGTGTGGAAGCTTCCTTGCCACCCTCCCTGAGAATTTCTGTAAATACGGCTGATTTATTTGATTGTCAGTTGAGAGGGCTGAATATTCAGAACCACATCACATGGAATAAATCTTGATTCAAGAGTATGCTAACTTGAAAATTTATCCAAAAGATCCCCAAGGTGGTTTATATATTTTAGTCTATGTTTAATATTCTCTGAAATGTATGGAGCCATTTAGACAGGTCTTTTAAATGTTTAGTTTGGTGATAGAGTTTAACCTGGTCAGACTTTGCTTACTTCTGAAGATAATGCCACTTACAAATGCCTCTTACTGGTTGCAGGCCCCTCCTGGTGGTGCATTTCTGGGCCCCGTGGGCCCCGCAGTGCGTCCAGATGAACGCGGTGATGGCAGAGTTGGCCCGGGAGCACCCTCAGGTCTCCTTTGTGAAGGTACTGCTGTCGGTATTGTGTCTGCTGTCTGTGTGACTCCAGGGTGAGGCCTGGACCGGACAGGAGGAAGGGCTTTGGAGCTCCATGTTTGGGGTTGGGGTTGGGGTTGGGGTCTTTTATTTTTGCAGATTATTCTTAAAAAAGCTTGAGAATTGCATTTCTCAAGTACAACAAGGATAAAACTCACCATGTTTTCTCTAGCAGCTCCTGGGTGGGAGGGAGTAGCAGACAAGCAGAGGCCCGTGGGGGCGGGGTGTGTGAGCAGAGCGGGGCGGACGGCGCAGCGCCCGTGGGTGATGGGATTTTCATGTGGTCAGCGCATTGGTAAGACTCACTTCATTGAAAAGCTAGGGGTGGCACAGAAAGTGAGGCGTGAGAGGCTGTGCATGGGCTGCGGGGGACTGGGGACTAGAGAGTTGTCGTCTCCCTGGGTGGGGTCAGTGCCGACCTCCGGGAAAGTGGCAAGTAGTTCTAACCTGTTCAGGATGCAGGAGAAAGAGGAAGCCGGAGCCTGTCCCCGCCTCCTTACTGTGACCCTGGTGCCCGCGTGCCCGCCCATGACGCTCTCTCTGGTGGGTGGGTCCTGGGGCAGTGAGGGTTGTGACCGTGGCTGGCTCACTGAGAGAGCACAATTTAACTGGTGTCATCATTCAGCTTATTGTTGTGGCCACTGTGTCAGTCTGTCTGGTGAGGGTCGTCTTCTCTTTTGCTGACCCTCCATTTTACCAAACATGACATCCTTCTCCAGGGACGGACCCCTGCTGACAGCGTGTCCAAAGTAGGTCAGACACGGTCTCACCGTCCCTGCTTCTGGGGAGTTCTGGTCGTACTTCTTTCCAGAGAGACTCGTCTGTTCCTTGGCAGTCTGTAGCGTATGCAGTATTCTTCACCAGAACTGTAATTCAGAGGTAGCAGTTCTTCTTGGGTCTCCACTGTCCACTGTCCAGCTTCCGTGTACATCAAGGCGGTTGAGGGTAACCCGCGTCGGGTCAGGCACACCTTGGTCTGACACCTTGGCTAATGTTACGAAAGTGTGGAAATGAATTACTGGGAAGGTGAGGGATACCCTGCATTCAGAAGCCTGGTAGGATTACAAAAAAAGCTGCAAAACCAAAACCTTCTTTTTAAGAAGAAAAAAAAAACCAAAAAGCCCTGGATCTGTGAGTTCATTGTGCATGATGGGAAGCACACTCATAACAGATTTAAAAAATTAGTGACTGTATTTGTCTGCATGCCGCTTGCTCTGTAACCCCGAAAGCCCGGCATTCTGATGAGCTTGTTAGTTTCTAGAGCAGGTGGTATAATTTGCAGATTATTTTTGCACAGACATGTGTGTGTTTTGTTTTGACTGTGTGTTGCATTCAATTCACAAAGGAAAACCGTGTGAGCCGGCATCAGTTGCACGGACCCCGCCCAATCCTTCCCTGTCCTCGTGGGCCATGCCCGGGAGGGGCCCTGGTGTTAGTGACAAGTCCTTCCAGTGTTTCCTTAGGTGGGTAGAACATGTGTCAGCATCATAGATAGTTTTTTAAAACCTAAGCACTAATTTAAAATTTCAGTGGAATGTGTCATGTAATCCTAGAGTGGAACCCTAAAATGTCCAGTCTGAATAATAGAAGAGAGCATTAAAACTGCATGTGTGGTCAGTGATAGAAGATAGTGATTACAGGGGAAATCAATGATTAAACATTTTCAGTCATGAGATTGATCAAGGTCGTGGTAATTGTTCTGGTTGTGTGTGTCTCCTGTTACCGGGTTGGGTAGCACATTGTTCTGTTGAAATGATTTGTTTGCGGTGGCTGTGGTGTTACGCCGTGCTCTGGTGCTGTGCTTGGCGGCGGGACTGCCGGCTGTTCAGGTGCCGAGGCGTCCCAACAAGTCTGGGCTGGAGCCCTTGTCCTGCTAGTGGACAGCAGGGCCGGTCACGTCTGCCTGCTGTCAGTGCCCACGGGGCTTGGTTACTCTCGCAGGAGCTGCTCTGGGGCAGCTCACTCTGTGGCCTAGTCTGTTTCACTAGACATCGTCAGGGGCAGAGGTGGGGTCTGTTTTCAATGGCAGTGGTAGTTTGGCCTTTTTGACTTGTGATGTATAGAGATGAGTCCATTCTTGGGACTTAAACTGACATAGTTGTCTTGGCCATCTGGCACCGCTGTAACAGAAACGTCACAAGTGAGTAGCTTGAACAAACAAGAATTGATTCACTCTCAGTCTAGGATGCCACCAGTCTGAATTCAGGGTGTCAGCTCTAGGGGAAGGCTTTCTCTCCTGTGGGCTCTCAGGGAGGTCCTGGTGCTCAGTGCTGGTCCAGGTGGGAGGGTTTCTCAGCACTGGGCCCCGCCTGGGTCCCGAGGGATCCTCTGCTCTGCTCCTCCTTGCATGGTGAGAACAAGGCCCCTCCTCCTTTCTGCTCCCTTCTCTCTCTCTGTGTCAGAATCAGTTGACTCTGGTTACAGCCCAGTCCTGCAGATTGTGTTCTGCCTCATTAGTGTAACTGTCTCTAATCCATCCCCACGGAAATGTGGCCTGACCAGTTGACATCCGTTTCTGGGGGCACAGTTCGATCTGTGACAGTGTCATCCAGCCCTGGTGTTGGTCTCTGTACGCGTGCTTATTCTAGATATTTCACGTATTTAGGGTTGTGGGGTGTTGGCCTTTTCGGGACTGACTGACTTCACTCAGCACAGGGTCTTCAGGGTTTGTCTGTATGTTACAGACAATGTTGTGTAAAGGCCCTGTCCCTGTGCAGGACACAGAGCAGGTCCCCTGTGCAAGAAGGCTGTGCTGAGCTTCGCTCTGTCCCGAGTTTTCTGAACACCTGTTGACTTTCTGTCTTCGTTGCCTTAACTGTTCGCTGTGTTGCATACAGCAGAAACATTTCCAGAGTTTGAGGCTGCAGAGGCTTTAGGACTTCAGGTGGTGAAACTGTTAGCTCTTGTTTTGAGAAGTTGCTTAACCTAACCTGACTTCAGCTCTGAGGGGACAGTGGTTTATAGGAAAATATCAGTTGGGTCAGCTGATGACTAGAGTCTGCAATGATGTCGGTCACCTGTGGAAAGCAGATTGCCTGTAGGTTGATCGTGAAGTACAGAGAAGTGTCCTTCTTCACTGTCGAAGCCGGAATGGGAATCAGAACAGGGTCAGAGGAAAGCAGTTCTGTTGTAGGAACAGGCTGCCGAGGCGGCCTAAGCAGGGATGTCAGAGAGGAAATGGTCCAGTGGCAGTGACTGGCTTGTGCCCCGCGATGACTTTCTGGAGAGCAGCTTGGCCTGTGAGAGGCTCCTGTCCCTCGCTCTGGAGCGTCTGTCCGTCTGTCATCCCTGCCTTCATCTCCCTGATCTTTCACTGGGGAGCTGATTTGAGGGAGGCAGGTTTTCTGGGCTTTCTGGCTTCAGCAAGACCTAAACAGGGCCATTTGCTTCCCAAGGCCCGGGTGACACAGTGGTGAGATGCTTAGTTGTTCACCGAAAGGTGGCCGTATGAGCCCCTCTTCCCTGTGATGATCTTCACAGGGTGACAGCCTGTGACACCTGTCAAGGTGACAGCCTAGGAAACCCCATGGGGCAGCTCTTCTCTGTCACCACTGGTCAGAATCGATCAACATTTGCTTTCCAGTGCAGTTGTCACTGAGAGGCACTGTGCAGCCCCATGGAGAGGGAAGAGGTTGGCTTTTAAAAGGATGTAAACCTGCCTTGAAGTTGACCTGGACCCATGGTGACCTTGTAGGACAGCGTAGAGCCACCCCACAGAGTTTCCTGGGGCGCCTGGTGGGTTGGAGCTGCCAGTCGTCTGGGGAGCAGCCGTAGCTCTCGGCCACTGTGGCCCCAGTGTTCCTCAAAAACATCTGAAACCCCACCCAGACCCACTGCCGCTGAGTTGATTCTAACTTCTAGGGGCACCGCAGGACGGAGGAGAGCTGCCCTGTAGAGTTTTCGAGGAGCGCCTGGGGGATTCAAACTGCCAGCCCTCTGGAAGCAGCCGTAGCAGTGAACACACTGTCACCAGGGGTCCCTTCCAAGCCTCTGAGAAGTTGGCTTTCTCAGTCAGGATGCTGACCTGATTGGGCCTGGTTTAAGAGCAGAAAAGTCATTGCCAAACCCACGGCTGCTGAGCTGAGTTGATTCTGATTCATAGTGGCCGCGTGGGACAGCGTGCAGCTCCCTGACTGGGGCTCCAGGGGGCGCCTGTGGGCTCCACGCAGACCACCTCTGGGCTGGCCGATCCCACTGCCTCCTTTATGGTCAGTGTCGCCTCTTCTGGGTTTCTTTTACTTCAGGTGGAAATCCTGGTGCCATAGTGGTTAAGAGTGGCGGCTGCTAACCGGGAAGCTGGCAGTGCCATCTACCAGGCATTCCTTGGAAACGCTGCGACACACTGCTGCTCTGTCCTGCAGGGTTGCTATGAGGCTGAATCAGCTTGACTTGATAGGCGTTGGGTTTGATTTTTAGTTTTATTACTTTATGTTAGAACCTCCTGGTACCACAGACAAGGCTCTTCTGTGATGAGACCACGCGTTTGTCAGGTGCTCACTCAGTAGCTGTTGGCTGAAGAAAGAATGAAAGGGGTGGAGTGCAGGCTGGAAGGAGGGGAGCAGGGGAGTGCAGACAGGAGGGAGGAGAGTGCAGGGGGGGGAGTGAAGACAGGAGGGAGGAGAGTGCAGGAGGGGGGGAGTGCAGGAGGGGGGGTGCAGACAGGAGGGGGGAGAGTGCGGGGGGGGAGTGCAGACAGGAGGGAGGAGAGTGCAGGAGGGGGGAGTGCAGGAGGGGGGAGTGAAGGAGGGGGGGAGTGCAGACAGGAGGGGGGAGAGTGCAGGAGGGGGGGAGTGCAGGAGGGGGGGTGCAGACAGGAGGGGGGAGAGTGCGGGGGGGGAGTGCAGACAGGAGGGAGGAGAGTGCAGGAGGGGGGAGTGCAGGAGGGGGGAGTGAAGGAGGGGGGAGTGCAGACAGGAGGGGGGAGAGTGCAGGAGGGGGGAGTGCAGACAGGAGGGGGGAGAGTGCGGGGGGAGTGCAGACAGGAGGGGGGAGAGTGCAGGAGGGGGGGAGTGCAGGAGGGGGGAGTGCAGACAGGAGGGGGGAGAGTGGGGGGGGAGTGCAGACAGGAGGGAGGAGAGTGCAGGAGCAGGGGGAGTGCAGGAGGAGGGGGAGTGCAGGCCGGAACTGAGAAAGTGCGGAGGGGAGTGCAGGCAGGAACCGGGTGGGCACAGGCAGGAACCCGGGAGATGCAGGCAGGAACTGGGGAAGTGCGGGCCGCAGGGGGCGTCCAGGTGGCACGGGGCTCCGCTGGTGCCCTGCCTTCTCTGGGCTCACACGGAACCGCCTGGAGGAAGGTGACGCTGGAGCTCCTAAACCTGAGAGGAGATGAGCTCCAGACGTCTGCGGCAGCCCTGCCTACCCTCTGCCGTGTTTCCTTTTTTTGGACAGTTGAGTGATGCTGACTTGAAATCTGTAGAATTTTCACGTAAATGGATTTTCAAATGGAAATAATTGAAAATACCATTTTGAAGAGTGGTATACAGAAAAAACATTCCGCAGTGAACGAGCACCTTGAATATGTAAGATGGGAGATACGCAGCCAGGACAGATCACCCTGCCTTCCCCGTAGAGTCAGGGTGCACGCGTCAATAGAATTAGACTGGATAAAGCTCTGGGTAAAAATAGCACTTTAAGCCCTCTGGAATCTTTTACTCTGAGAAGTGCAGTGTATATGCTTTAAACACATTTAACAATATAATTTCCCAATAAATTTTATTTTCTGCAGGTATGATGTGAATACAGATCTTTATTGGTTTCAAAAAGTTTATATTATGTTAAATTGGCAGCTTGTGAGGGAGAAATATAATAACAGTCAGTCTTCCAGTTACAGCCCCCAGCTTGCTTACAGCGGCCATGGGAGTCAACCCTGGGGAGCGTGCTGTGTCAGAAATCCTCCCTGGCAGTGATTCCTAACCTAAGGGAGCTGCTTTGGGATGCATGTCTGAACGTTACTATTACTGCTGTGTTACTATGTTGAAAGATGTTTGAGCGTGTCTGGAAGTGTTTCATGTTTGCATGCGTGGAAAGATGTTCTGTTTGTGGTGCGCTGGTGTTGCCTACCAACACATATCTCACTGTTCTGAGTTTGGTACAGATTGGACTTAAAAACAGACTCAGAAACGGAATGTGTTGGTGATCAGGGACTGCTGTGTCCTGGTTGGTCTCCTGGTGGACTCCCGGTAGTCCCGTGCACAGGTCTCCGGGTGGATACTGGGTAGTCCCACACACAGAGCGTGCGGTGGTCACGTGCTGACTGTTGACTGTTCAGATCCGTGTATCAGATGTGGCCTCCATGCCGTTGTCCAGGAAGTGATCAGACAGAATGCAGTCACCTTGTTTAAGACATGTTTAGAGGTGTGACCGGACCCAGGAGGCAGCAGCTGGCACAGGTCTGCTTGCAGTCTGCAGCCTCGCAGGAGTTAACCAAACACTTGATCAGACATTGATGGTGGTTTATTGAAGAAGTGCTCCTTTTTCTTCCTAATTTGCGGAAGGCCGCTACTGTCGGTTGTGATGTACTGCCTCTCGGAATTAGTCAGTAGAGCAGACGGCGCGGATTGCTGTGGGCAGGAGCAAGCGCTGCCGTCACGACGTGACTGGGGTCGTGATTTATGGGTTTCAATGTACAAGCGGCTGCATGTGATTGAAAATTGACTGGGTCACTACTGCACCCTGGATTTTATTCACAGCTCCAGGTATCTTTTGAAATGCGCAACAGAATAAAAACCTCTGACCTCTTGTGATCCGTGGGCTCCGTGGGTGACACTGCAGCCCAGTGAGGCTCACTTTAGTGTCAGCGTGCCACCAGCTCGGCACCAGCCACTTGAAGGAGGGAACAGTATATGTAGACGGGTTTATATAGCGAAGTAGGGGAAAAGGGCCTTTTCATAATTCACCTGGAGTTCTTTTCTTTTAAAGCTGGAAGCTGAAGCTGTTCCTGAAGTGTCTGAAAACTATGACATCAGTTCAGTTCCCACCTTTCTGTTTTTCAAGGTAAGGATGACGATGACCTCTCTGCCTTGGGGGCACTGGGGCCGTTGCCCGCCTGCCCACCTGTCTGTCATGGCTCCTTTGTCCGCCACTCACTGCCTGAGCAGAAGTTGGTGGGTGTTGCTCCGGGCTCACCCCGTACCGCCTTTCTGCCGGTCGTCTTGCCTCTTGCCTGCCAGGGTCCTGGAGAAGGTAGCCAGGCTGTGGGGGTCTAGCGCCCAGAATTGAGGCTCTTGATGAAAAGCGCCCCCACAGCTCTGTGCCCAGGTGTCCCCTGAGTGGCCCCAGAAGCCGGCTGTTGAGGGCCTGACTGAAGAAGGTGGAGCGTAGAGTTAAGGGCTCTCGCGGGCGCCTTGAGGCACCAGCGAGTGCCATCCACGTTGCCCAGGTGTCCGCTTTACACCTCACAG
This sequence comes from Heterohyrax brucei, assembly GCA_028571685.1. NCBI lineage: Eukaryota > Metazoa > Chordata > Mammalia > Hyracoidea > Procaviidae > Heterohyrax > Heterohyrax brucei. The sequence continues at coordinate 2,966,966 of CM053154.1, read as the reverse complement.
CAACAGTGAGGGTGGGGGCATCTTTTTGTCTTGGGTGTAGAGTCTGTCTAGTTTGAGTTTGAGATGTCGCAGTGTCTTCCTGGGGTGTCCCCTGAAAGAAGGTAGCCATCGTGCCTGTTGTTCAGAGCGCTGTAGGACTTGCTGGCGGGCTGTTTCCTAACTAATAGTCTGGCCCTTTGAAAACTGTCTAGAACTGTGGATTTGTACTTGTTAGGCTTTCCGAGCTTAAGATAACAGAGATGGTGAGAGAATGCCCCCTGTGTTCTGACTGCCCTTTCCAACGGCAGAATTCGCAGAGGATCGACCGGCTGGATGGCGCCCACGCCCCGGAGCTGACCCGGAAGGTGCAGCGCCTCGAGGCTGCCGGCGTCTGCCCGCCCAGCGCCAAGGAGCGCCCCAAGGAGGACCTCGAGCTCCGCCTCAGGAGGCTCACCAGTGCCGCCCCCTGCATGCTCTTCATGAAGGGGACGCCTCAGGAGCCCCGCTGCGGTGAGACAGCGGGTCCTTGGCAGGGGTGGCGTGGTGAGGCACTGCCCCGCTGCTCGGATGCCTGGGAAAGCCTCTACGCGGGTTACCTGACTGGGGGGTTGGCATCATCCGCTCACTGGAGGACAGGGGATCTTGGAAGTTGTCTCGTTCAAGATCTTTGTCTTACATGCAAGCACTCATGCCCACAGAGGCCGCAGCGACCTGCCTCGGGTGACCTGGTGGCGCTGGGACGAGGGCCCAGCTGCCATTGTGCCGTGTCCTCTAAGGTGTTTTTGCCTTCTCAGCCGCCCCCGTCTGCACCTCGTGGAGACCAGGAAGTGGGAAGTGTGGGGATCTGGAGAGTCCTGATAGTGCCCTGTGTCCACCCGAGCCCTGCTCCTTCCCTGCTGTCCTCCTCTGTGTTGTGGATGGTAGTGTCTGTCCCCATCTGTTGTCCGTGCATAGTTCCAAGATTTCTGCTCCTGTGGCTTATAGTCCCTTTTGCTTTGGGCACACTTGTGTGTCATTTCGTGCGTAGTGAGTTTTGGAGTTGGCTGACACCCCTGCAGTGGGTTGATGCTTTCCTGTCATTCGTCTGTCCTGGTGGTGCAGTGAGCATGCACTGGGCTGTCATCTAACCCTCTTTGCTCCAGGCAGGAGAAAGGTGTACCAGTTGGCTTCCGTAAAGATTACAGCCTGGAAACCCTGTGGGCGGTTGTACTCTGTCCTGCAGGCCCTCTGGGCTGTGGCATCACCTGGAAGGCAGTGGGCTTCTTTATGCCTCATACAGCCTCGGCAGGCTGCGTAAGTGGCGTTCAACTGCTTCTGGGTGATGCTGTTGGGAGCTGAAGAGCCCTTGTTTCAGTGGCGTGTGGGGCTTCTGAAGCGCGTGGCAGTAAAGCTGGGTGTGTCGTCGGTACGGTTGCCGCGCGTCCACTGTGACTTTAGGAGGGTAACTGAGCTTCCTGTGCAGATCAGATTCTGAGTTCTTCCCCGTGTGGTCACCCAGTTACACAGGTTAAGAGACTTGTACGTTAGTGCACAAGTTTGTGTATGTTACGTAAGTCATGAAAAACTCTAGTTTTGAAAGATAAAATTTCATGATGAATTCTGTCGTAAAAGAGGGGGAAATGGTTCCTTTATCTTCACATTTGAAGGATTTCCCGGTCACTGTGTATGTATCGGACAGTGCCTGCCGTTGCTGTAGTGAGGAGCTGCTTGACCTGTCCTAGAGTCAGCTGCAGGTAGTGAGAGAGGACGGGGCTGGTGGTGCGAGGTGAAGTGCTCCGGGAGGCAGTCTGACCCACGTAGCCTCATTTCTGACTGTCACTACAGTCACCTTCAGAGTCTTCCCCTTGGGAAGCTGTGCACTGACACCAGTGCCTAGTCCACCCTTCATAGCAGTTTTGGAACTCTCCTTTTCGGGAATGGTGACAGGGCTGGGAGCATCTCCTGAGCCTTGTGGATGTGCTTAGCATCCTGTGTGGGGCCCGAGGTGCTGGCTGTTCCAGGGGCTGTAGCCTGTGGGTGAATCTGTGACCAGATACACCTGCTGAACTGAGTAAGGTCAGTAGGGAATTCTCGTGTCAGTTGTTTTGGATGGTGACATAGGGAAGATGGTGACTGGTAAGACTAGGGCTCCCGAAGGGCGTGCTGAGTGTCCCCAGGAGAGAACATGACATCCAGGAAAGCATCGCAGATGAAACACCAGGACCCCCTACACCAGAACCCCCTCGTCAGGCTACCTGCGTGGGTGGCTCGGGGTCATGGGGGCTCAGGGCCCCAGCAGTCACCCTTTGGACCCCATCGGTTCCTCCTTCGTTGGTGGAGTGGGGCTGATTTGGGAGATCCTGTGGATTCACATGCCTTGTGATTATTTAAATAAAGATGAACTTAGAAATGACCGCTTTTCTCCCTGCTGCTGACCTCATCTAGTTGGTGATGCGTCTAGCCCTTTCTCCACTGACTGCCTCAGTGGTGTTTAGTGGCAGTTAGACGACTTCAGGAGTTAGAATCACAAAGAGGCTTTCCATGTTTCAGAACAAACATGGCATTGTAGACATCTAGGTTATAAAAGTTCATTAGAGAATTTTCAGAAACATTTTTGGATAAATGTGGTTGAACAGTTACCAATTCTTTTGGCCTAGGCACTTGTTTAATTCTTTGAGCTTTATGACCATATTAACAGGCTTTCCTGTTTCTGACACTTGGGTTGTCTTATGATGCGGCATTCTCTCAAACACAGCCAGCGGCTTGTTATGATGCTGGTATGCTTTGAGGAGGTCAGCTGGGTGGCTGTCCCACCACTCTGTTCCTTGATTCTGCTGTGACTGCTTTTCCCTCGTGGTGCCCTGACGTCTGAGTTGGAGGTTCTTATGGGAACAGAGCGTTGCTCGCCCTCTGCTGGCGTTCCCGAGCTGTGGGATGGGGTGTTGTTGGTGGCCTTTTCTTGGCCTTTAGGGTGGCAGTGGTGGCCCCTCAGGGTCTCCGCACACTGCCCCTGCTCTCGCACCCTCTGTCTCCCACCACCCCCGCTTTGAATGAATGAAGAGCGTCTAGATCGCGTGTTGGGAACCTTGTAAGCCATCCCCAGGCTCTGTCCTGGTGTCTGCTTAGGCTTGGTCCACCCCTCACATGTCACGGCTCTGTCCTTGTGTCCTCTGTCCTATATGCTCCCAGCCGCTTGGGCCTCAGTTCCTTCGTTCTGTGTCCTCAATAGGACAGGAAGGAGAGTACTTACGTCTTGGGCAGATTTTAAAGAAGTACCAAGATGTGTCTCTTTTTTTAGTACAATGTTGAATTTTTGATCATGCAAGTTAATTATTTGGGAATTCTTGTGACCCTTTCAGCCAACAAGGCTTTTAGTAAAGCGGGAGGATGTGTGGACCACAGCACAGCAATCTGTCTTGCGCTGGGAAGTGTTGAGGCCCTTCTGTTTAAATCAGACACAGAAGCATAGCAAGCTCAGAGGTGTTCTTTAGGGTTTTATTGGCATCTGATCCTGATTAAATTTGGCAGTTAGACGTGTTATCCCTTCTTCTGTTGGGGTGGAGATGACTGCAGATGGAAACCAAGTGGTCATTCTGTGGCAGTGCTGTGTGGTTCTTCTGCTTCAGAATTTTTCTATTGTGTGCATGTATTGTTTTTTTTTACCAGAAAAAAAAGTAAGAATGTTTCTTTGCTAGAATATAGCCTTCTCACTATTTTATCTTTAAGCGTAACATCTCCAGCTTGCCACCTGAACCCTTAAAAACGAAACACTTCCGTCAATCACTCTAGTTGACATGTAATTGCTTAAAGCCGAGATAAAGCCTTCCTGCAGCCAGTGATGGCAGGAACCCAGCGGTAGCATCACTCCAGCAGTAACACCTTGGCGGCAGAAGCACCAGCCTCCAGCAGCCTCTGCTGTTTGCTCGTGAACTCCCAGAAAAGGGAAGGAATTCAGAGTCAGGGTGTGCCGTCGGGCTGTACGTGAAGGAACACGTGAGCGGTGGGAGAAGCAGCTGAGAGGCGATGCAGGAGAGCATGGGTTCTTCACGGCCGTCACGACAGGGCTGGGGCTCTGGGGCTGGCTGGGTCTGCTCCGTCAGGGCTCAGCTGCCTTCCTGTGATGTCGGGAGCACGGGTCCTTCATGGCCATCATGGCACGGCCGGGAGCTGGGGCCGCCGGGGTCTCCCACTTCAGCGGTTAATGCCTTCCTGTGGCGTCGGCCAGAGCCTGCTCCTGTGCTCCATCTTGGAGGGAATTTCATGATTTTGTTTAAAAACAATTGCTGATGCTGCCGCATTTTAAAAGAATTTGGACTGAAGAATAGGTTATTTCCCAGTGAACTGGGACTGTGTTTAATAGAAGAGTGATAGGTGTGAACAAGTACATGGTAAGAAGTTATTGGAAGACAGTTGGGAAAAATTAGCTTTTATGGAAAGAAGAATATCCTTTTTTTATTCAAGAGCAGTAGATTGATACAAGGCTGACACACTCTTCCTCAGTACCAATGTCATAATAGGAAAAGGAGTCAAAAAGTATGGAACAAGAATGTGTCACAAAAGTATAATAAAATCACGGAACATAAAACTGTCACTATCGTATGGTAAAAAAAGTCACATGTACATTGGGCAATAGAAATAGCTTAAAAAAAGCTATGACACAAGATGAGACAGAACACCACTAGTGTGTTGGCAGGTCACATGTGACAACGGAGAGGATGGTTTAACCTGAGCGTACTGCGCATCCCGCTTTAGACTACGAGAGAACATGTCCCATTGGATGGTCACTTCCTCGTCTCAGGGGCACGGGGAGGGCTGTCGGGTTTGGGTTTCCAGTGTGGCTGACTCGTGGTGGCATCACCCACAGCGGAGAGCTTCCCCTCCACCCACAGTCGAGGGACTCACAGTGCCAGGCTAGGAGGGGAGCAGACAGCTGTGTCGCCAGGCCCTCGGCCAGCAGAAGGGCGAGGCAGGCGGCCCGTCTCAGCATCGCCTCACACGCACGCACAGACACACACAGACACACACAGACACACACACACAGTTTTACAAAGGTCGTGGATGAGTTCAAAAGCTGAGGTGTGCTTCAGCGTGCGGTGATGTCGTTCTAGATCAAGTAAGTAGTTACTGGGGTTTATTTTCTCTCCTTACATGTTATTCAGACATTATTAAATCACTGGTAAAAATAGACATCAGTGTTCAAGTACGTGATCTATGCACTGAATTAATTAAAAATTAATTAAAAATCTGAGTCAGATAGAAGCTGATTTCTTAATCTTTTTTTTTTCCTGTTTCCAGGTTTCAGCAAGCAGATGGTGGAAATCCTCAACAAACATAATATTCAGTTTAGCAGTTTTGACATCTTCTCAGATGAAGAAGTTCGTCAGGGACTCAAGACCTATTCCAATTGGCCCACCTACCCCCAGCTGTATGTTTCTGGGGAGCTCATAGGTGGGCTTGATATCATCAAGGTGAGCCTGGGCCTTGGGAGGCAGTGTTCCGCAGAGCACCCTTCCCCGCATGCTGTCACCAGTCTCCAGTTCATGTGTTGTCAGAGTGTCTACAGTTGCTCATGGGAACCTGGGGTCTGCACCACGTGTTCCTGGTGAGGCGTGGGATGTGTGCTCTGAACCGGGGTCTGGTAAGGGAATTCAGTGTTTTCTTCAATTTGTGTTATTTCAGGAGCTAGAAGCATCTGGAGAACTAGATACAGTTTGCCCCAAAGCTCCCAAATTAGAAGAAAGGTAAGTGTTTTAAGGTTTTCAACAGTCTACCATTTATTATTTTATAAGCATTTTAAAATCCCCAGTCTTTGCGTTGGTCTTTCTGTATAGAAATCCAGAGTTTGTGTATTTTTGTGTGCCAGGGTCATCGTTTGCGGCTTCGGGCTAAATCAGTCCTGCCAGCTTGTGCAACTCTGCTGAGCAACTTTGTGACCAGTGTCCTTTCATTTTTGGGACACTGCAGTGTTAGAGTGGAGAAGCTGAGCACTGCTTTCCTCTGCCTTGGGGGCCAGGCCCCCTCCTGGTGCTCAGGTGCCACGGTGGTGAGCACTCACAGGCACCAAGGCGTCCTGAGTGCTTTTTTTGGTGCAGCCTGAGGCCTGAGTCGTGCTCCTTGGGAGCCACGTGTGCTGGTGTGTGTGAGTGTGTGTATGTGTGTGAGACACAGAGAGAGAGAGAGTGAGCGAGAGAGAGCAAGAGTCATGCTCACATAGACCTCTCCAAACCATGGTGACTTATAGTCCTGGGCACTTTTGGGGCTGTAACACCTGTCTGTCTATTGTATAAAGGAACAAGACATCACAGCTTTTAGAGAAGTTCCCTTAGGGAGCTTTTGAAGTTTGGTTGAGACCTGGAGAGCTTTTTATTGGTGATGTGAATGTATAGCTTAAAAAAGGCATTTTGTTTTTAAATAACCAACGTGTGAGCTATTCATAGTTGGGCTCGAGTTGGTAACATAAAGCCTCCTCTTGTGCATTCCCGAGCAGTGTCGAATAATCAGGACTTCCTCTGTCTGACCTTGGTTAATCAAGTCATCCTCGTAAAGAGTCTTCCACACATGTGATATGTCCTCAAAGTGCCTGTGTTCCCAGACAGCTACCACAGGCTGCGGGAAGGTGATGCTCCTGGTCCTCTGGCTGATCTGCTGTCCTCAGCTGTAGCCTGGGCTCTGGAGGATCAGGTCCTGTCCTGCTTTTCCTGCATGCGGTGGCCGTGGAAGGCTGCTGGACTCTCTGGGCTCCTGGTTCTGTTTCAGTCTTCAGATTACTTCTCTTCTGTCTGCAGAATGCACTCTGCCTGTCGCCATGTTGGACCTGCCAGGCCCCCTGTGCTTTCAGATGCCTGAGGGGGCTGGCTGGACACAGCTAGACAGTGAGGGCTGAGGTGCTGAGGAGCGCTAGGAGAAGCTCCGGGCAGGCCGGGCAGGGGAGCCTCGGGTCCCGACACAGGCATCTCTTGGACTGTAAACACAGAGGCGCTGAATAGTGGTGGGAAGAGCATGGGAGCTGCAGGTCCCGGTCCCGGTGTCTCTCGGCAGCACAGAGCCATCCACTGGCTTCCTGGGTCCTGATACCAGGTCGCCGGGGGTGTGGTCTGGGGCAACCTCGTGTTGATCCTGGGTTGGCTGTCCTCCATTGCAGGTGGCGCAGTGTGGTGCGTGGCTTGGAGCATCTGCGCATTCTGTGCTGACTGTCCTCTGTTGCAGCTGACATCGTGTCGTCTGCAGCAGCTGTGTGTTCCTGTGTTGACTGTCCTCTGTTGCAGGTGACATCGTGTCGTCTGCAGCAGCTGCGTGTACCTGTGTTGACCATTCTCTGTTGCAGGTGACAGTGTAGTGCGTGGTCTGGAGCAGCCTCATGTTCCCATGCTGACTGTCCCTTGTTGCAGGTGATGGTGTGTGCTCTGGTGCAGCCCCTTGTTTCCATGCTGACTGTCCTCTGTTGCAGGTGACATGGTGTGATGTGTGACAGGTGTGCTCTTTTGCAGGTGACATGGTGTAATGTGTGACAGGTGTGCTCTTTTGCAGGTGATGCAGTGTGGTGTGTGCTGAGTGTGCTTTATTGGCCAGCACCTGATGCTGCCCGTAGATGGTGCACCCAGATCATCCCTGGCACCCAGCAACGCCTCTTGGCCTCCAGCCACCCCTCGTCCTGGGCTACATACTGTTAAAGTTCCAGGGAGAAAGTTAGATTATGATGTTGGAAAGATTGTAACCCTTACCCCTCCAGGTGTGACCTTTTGGGCACAAGTGTCAGACTCCAGAAGGAGAGGACTGACAACAGACAAGAGCCACTTCTGAGGAACCTGCTCGGGCTTCGTGTGCAGGCCTCTCATTAAACAGTTCCTGACTGCATTGTCTTGGATGATTTTTTTATTTTTTAGTGGTGTGAATGGATGGGCTTAAATTGCAACTTTCAGGAATGTGCCTGGCCTCTAAAGCCATTTGGGTTTTAGAGTGGCTTAGGGAGAGAGTGACATCAAGGGGATGTCTGTGCGTTGGCTGGGTGATGCCACTCCGAGCTGTGAGCCGTCATCCTGCTGGCCCTCACGTGGGCTTGTTACTCAGGAAGAGAAGCAAAAGTAGTGTTTACTAATTGAGCTGAGCCGTTTTATATCCATTTTCTCTCCTTAGGCTCAAAGTACTGACAAATAAAGCTCCTGTGATGCTCTTTATGAAAGGAAACAAACAGGTAAAGAACTCAAAAATGGTTTTATTTGTAATTTCTTTTGATGTTAACATCTGCACCCGGGGGCCAGTTAATTCTTTTTTTCCTGGCTTTAGCTGGTGAGGCTGTAGTGGTATCAGGAAGTTACCAGGCCACGATTGGTGCTTGTGGAGATCAGACAGAGCAGTCTGCGGCTTGCCAGACTTGGTCACCCTCCTCTCGGCGGGGTGCCTGTCTTTGTGTGCTGAACTCGGTCAGCCTGGCCACACTGTTAACTCTTGACTCTGGTGGCTACTGTCCTGCTGCCCCTTGAGTTTGTTGACGTCTGTAGCATGTGCCCTGGTCACAGTACTGGGTGAGTAGAGGGAGCCTGGCAGGTCTGGGATCTGGGCCTCCCAGAGTGCTGATGACGAGGCCTCCCAGAGTGCTGATGTCGCGCGCGGTGGTGTGCCAGTGAGCAGACAGCACTGCTCAGCGGGTCCTCCTCGTAGACGCAGGTGGAGCGTCATTTATGTGGGAAGCTGGCCGGGTCACAGCCACTGAAGGACTCGGCAGGGCCGGAGTCATCGTTTGGACTAGAGTGCTGATGTCCCCACCCAGCAGTGGACAGCCCATCCTGTCTGCAGCATCTGGAGGCATGGAGTGAGCTTCTGTTGGTGAATTCGTGCCCAGCTGTTGAGGGGGGCATGGCTGCATGGAGTGTGCCTTGTTTTTGAGATGGGGAAGCTGAGGCTGCGGTTGGGTTCCATCTGCCCGGCATGCCTTCTGGGGCATGGCAGCCAAGTCGCACCAGCCCAGAGGTCCTTGCTCTCTGGACGTCAGGCCTGACGACTGGCGGGAGAGCTCTTGTGACCTGACAGGGACTTGTGAACCCCGAGAGCAGTGAGGAGAGGTGACAGAGATTCATCATGTCTGGATTGGGGCCTCGATTCTGTGACCACTTTATTGTGTTTATTAAAATAGAGCCAGTTAGTTTTCAGTAATGACAAAACATTTTTTTCCTTTTTGGTTATTTAAAGCAGATTAAAATAAATTATAATTTTTTAAATTGCGTTTTAAGTGATAGTTGATGGTTTGAGTCGTTTTTTTCCTATGAGAACGGACACAGCCGTTGTTACCGGCCCCGCCTGCTCTCTCCGGCCTGTAACAGTGTGCCTCTTCCCTCCGCCCCGAATTTCCCCCTTCTTGGTCTCACCCTGCATCTGGACCTGCTGCCTGTGTAGACTCCTGAGCTACTCGGGTCGGAAGCACACCCTCGGCCGGTATCGTTCTCTGTCTCAGAGGCTAGGCCGTCTCTCGGGTTGGCTTCTGGAGTGGTTTCAGTTCTGCGTTAGCACAGTCGCAGGTCCTGTCTCTGGGGAGCCCCGGTCGGTCGGATCGTCAGGTCTGGTCTTTACGCTCGAGAGTGAGTTCTACACCCCCCGACTTCTGCTCCGTCAGGGACTCGGTTGAGGTCCTTTTAAGGGCGGTCATTGGTAGCTGGGCACCATGTAGTTCTCTTGGTCTCGTGTTGGTAAAATCTCTGGTTTGTGTGGCCCTCTCTGCCTCTTGGGCTCGTGTTTTTCTTATGTCTTTGATGTTCTTTATTCTCCTTTGCTCCAGGCGGGTTCGTGCCAGTTGATGTTAAAACAGATTTTTGTTTTCAGTTTTTTTCCTGGAACCCAGGGAGCATTCCTACGTTTCCAAAGCAGTGTTAGTAGAGCTCTGATCTGTGTGTGGTGCCAGAGCCTTCCTACGTGGTTGCTGGGATTGGAGTTCTGTGGCATGGAAATGAAAGAACACAATTTCCAGAACCTCAGGAAGCTTGTTACTCAACAGGCTGGGAGTAGAAGTCCAGCTGGGAGCAGGAGTGCGGTTCCGGCCATCACGGAGGGAGGCCGAGAGAGCCGAGGCCGCTGTGGGAGTGAGCCGAAGGGAGAGCTCTGGTCTCAGGGCACCCCGGAAGGCCGAGGGTGCTAAAGGAGAGCTCTGGTCTCAGGGCACCCCGGAAGGCCGAGGGTGCCGAGGCCACTGTGGGAGTGAGCTGAGGGGAGAGCCGCGGTCTCAGGAGATAATCGGGGCTTGACTTAGAGGGACTCCAGGACTAGGAAAGTTGTAAGCCTCTAGAAATACGTCACCTCCAAGGGATAAAAATGCCAGTCTCTGGGTTACATATCTGGGATGCAGTAGAGATGGGTGAGTCCAGGAGGTGTGCGGTGACCTGGAACCCGACCTGACCCGGCTGCCTGGAGGCATGCAGAACCGGGGGGCATTGTCGTTGAGGCGGCTCCAGCTCTCAGTGACCCCGTGGACCCCGTCCCGCGGCTGTAAATGGGCAAGGTTGGCCCATCTCTCTCCTATGGGCGCGCAGTTGAACTGCTGACCTCTCACCGAGCCACTGAGTGTAACCACTGCCCCGCCGGGACTCTGAGTGATGGCGTGGGCAGCTGGGTTGTGCATGACCTGTGCTTACTGATAGAGCATTAGATACGACAGCCTCACTTGGGTCATGTAAAAAAACATAACACAGTCTCTTTTTTTCCTCTTTAATATAGGAAGCAAAATGTGGATTCAGCAAGCAAATCGTGGAGCTGCTGAGTGGTGCCGGGTGCGTGCTCTGGTTCCCAGGCGGGCGTGCAGGGCTGCTGTTCAGTTCGGGCCGTCTGTGTCCTGCTCTGTGCTGCTCTGTCTGTGGGCAGGGGGCTGCAGTTCAATGCTGCCGCTGGCACTGTTAGCTGTTGCCGTTTGCATCCTGCTCTGTGCTGCTCTCTGTCCCACCTGTGCATATGTCTGGGCTACTGGAATGCTTTGTGAGCGCTTTAAGACAGACTAGAATAGAATCTTCTAGCCATGAGTGAACTACAAATCAAAGCAAACTAAAGAGGCCCTTAGGCAGCCTCGGTAGTGACTGCCTGCGTCCCCAGAGGAGTGTTAATGTTGGCCTTCTCCCCACTCGTGCGGATGGCAGGGAGAGTGTTTGAGGTGGTCTTTTGTTTTCTGTCAAGTACTTGCAGCTCTGAATAGTCCATGGAATTGGAATGAATCGAGCTGTGCTGTCTGATCTGAAGAGCAGGTTAACTGACACAGCCCGTATGGCCTCACTGTGGCTGGCCTCCTGCCTGTCCCCTGCTCCAGGCCACTCACGCAGGGCTAGGCAGAAGGATGCCTGTGTCTAGCACAGGCTGCCAGCTGTGGACTTGCTGCCCTCGCTGCTGTGCGACACAGGGCCGTCCAGGCTGGGGCTTCGTGAGCTCACAGAGAGTGTGATGGAGCTGTGTCCCCGTGAGCAGCAGGCTCCTGGTCTCCTCCTGCCGCCTCACACCTGACCCTGACCCACCTCCTCCGCCTCCTGCCTCCTCCTTGGCCAAGACAGGCAGTGAGAGGACTAGGTGCCGGGATGTGCGGAAGCATCCGAGTGCCCTGTATCAGAGACTCTTAGGAGAAGTGATGGCGGTTAGCAGCCCACACTGTGCTCAGCCAGGCCCGGTCACCGTTAGAGCCCCTTCAGAGAGTTCTGGGCCTCGTCGTTGTCCTGGGGTTTACCTGAGAGGACCTGCCTCTTTAGCTTGATTTCGGTGGAGACTTAGGTTGTAAGGGTCTCTTTCTTTCAAGGCTCTCTGCTTCTCTTTCGAGTGCTCCTTTCTGATGCTGGTTGCTGCCGTCTCCTGCAGCTCGACACTGACGGTGCCTTGTGCGGTGGGTGTGCTCTTCTGAACTGGTTCTGGGCCCAGCAGGCAGCACCCACCGCACGGTGGTCTGGGTTTGTGGAGACGCCAGACGTTGTCATACGTGGCCTTTTCTTTGTCACCTTGGACCCACACTTGTACCCACAGTTCCCCTCAAGAACAGAGTCACAGGTTTGTGCTGAGCCCGTGGCCAGCTCCCTGGGGAGGTCTTGGGAGCAGATAAGATGCCCGACTTCCTCAGTCACTGGCAGCAGCTGGTCCCTATGGCACACAGTCCTCTGCTGACCCAGAGCCTCCTCTGCGCTCTGAAGTGAGTTTGTCTAACTGTGGAAAGCACATCTCTGTTGGGTAGGGTTGCGGGCTGGCTAGCGAGCCCAACAGAGGGGCACCTCCCTTCTAGGGAATGCCACCGCTTGGCCAGCTGTCACCAACACCAGTCTGTGGGCCGCTAGCCACATAGCGTCTTCCTTTGTCTCCGGCAGCGTCTGGCGGGGAGGGGCCCACGGCAGCGTGGGTGTTGAGCAGGCGCGTGTCAGCGGTCAGGACGGGCGTTGGCCAGCTTGGCAGCCTGCAGCTCACCGCCTGTCTGTACCAAGAAAGTTTTACTAGAACACAGCTGCCCTGGGCTGCAGCATCCCCAGAGCCTGAGATGTTTCTGGCCCTTTGTGGTCAGGTGTGACGACCCCTCGTTGGGGTTTGAGCCATAACTGCCCAGAGGAAAATCCCGGGAAATTTCTCTGCCGGGACGTCGCAGTCTGCGCGGTACCTGACGAGTTAGGGAGTTGGCTCATTTCCATTTATTTCTCTGTAATGCATCTGCTAGCATTGAAATTCAGTTTATTTATTGTTCTTGACTACTTTTAAAAAGCAAATGGATCTTGTCATTTCTGTTTAAACTGCATTTCCTGTTGAAACCCTTCTTTTTGGCAGTGTTGAGTACGAGACGTTTGACGTACTGGAGGACGAGGAAGTAAGTTGTGTGTGTCGCGCCTTGTCCTAGTCTTAGCCTTGTCCTCAGGGTCGGGGTGAAGACTTCAGCGCTTGGGCCCCCACTGTCTCCTCAGGTGCGGCAAGGGTTAAAAGCCTACTCCAACTGGCCCACGTACCCGCAGCTCTACGTGAAGGGGGAGCTCGTCGGAGGGCTGGATATCGTTAAGGTAAGGGCGCAGTGCGCTCTGGGCCCCGAACAGCGAAGGCCTCGCCTGTCTGAGCGCGGGGTTCCACGGCGAATAGAAACTTGGGGCTGGCCTTGAGCCTGTCTTCCCCGGCCCCACACCTGGTCCCTGTCGGACTGTGGTTCCTGGTTCCACATCCGCAGCGTCCGGTCTCTCACTGTCTGTGTGTCCCAGTGTCCTCACCGCTAGCGGGACTCCTCGGGGAATCCCCGCTTGGGGCCTCCTCTCGCTTCGGGTCCACTTCCAGACCTTTCTGCTGAGCAGACTGCTCACCAAAGCTCCTTTCTGTAAATTGGCACTCCACGCAGCTTAGGCTGTAGTGAGACATCCCCTTGATGAAGTTTTATTTTTTTCTCTCACTGTGTCAAAGCCCTACATTCTTCCGTATTTTCCCACCTTTCTGTTTTGGGCCCTGTCTCCTCTGCTTTGGATTTTGTGTGTATCCTGCGTTTCCGTCTGTGTTTTGAGGCCCCAGGGAGCACTGAGCCGGAGGGCTGGGCTTGCCAGAGAAGCAGGCACCACACACTGCTGGCTGGAAGTGGCCAGGGTGGAGTTGCCCACAGGCCTGTCCCTTACCTGACGGGTTAGAGGTCAAGGCCTTGATCGATGAGGTGGAAGGTGGTGGAGAGTAGTGTACTTGGATCTGTGTCGGGCGGTGGGGACACAGCCCAGGGCTGAGGTGGCTGCTGCTCTGGAGCAGGACACTTCCGGGAACTTCCCTGCCGTGGTGCTTCTGTCCTGCCGAGGGCCAGGTTTGCTGAGCTCTTGCCAAGCAGCTGGTGAGCCTGTTTTTGTCCTGAGTTGTTCTGTTCCTGAGGAAGGAAAAGGTGCCCCAGGGTAGCTTCTGAATGGCCCTGGAGCAGCAAAACCAGATTGGCACTGGTGGTTTTATGTGTATTTTCTTTTTCGTGAGACAGTCTTCAAACCCCAGATACTCTTGAGTCTGTCCTTGTGGGAGTGTTTTCCAGCTGTGCCGTCATTGTTGCTGATGCTCAGGAGACACCGTCAGTCAGTCCCCTTGCACTGTCAGCGTCAGCCACCGTGGGCTCTTCACTTGGGTGTGTAAGAGGGAGGCGTGTGGCTGCTGTTCACCTGCCGGACCGTGCGCACAGGGGGCCTGGGGACGGCCGTTCAGGCTTTCCCTGAGAAGACAGCGGGAGCGGTGCCTGTGGGGCCTCTTGGCTTGGGTCCTGCAGAGTGCAGTTCATGGTCCTGAGGGAGTTCAGTGTGCGCGTGGGTCGGGTTCTGGAGGCGGAGCCCTCCCGGCCCAGTGAGCGCTGAACGAGTGACGAGGGAAGGAGTCAGGGACCCGGCTGGGCTGGTGCCCAGAGGGCACAGGCCGGCGTAGGCAGTGGTGCCCGCTGAGCCAGCCTGACCTCTGAGGGTGAGCTGAGTGCTGCTGCCGAGTGGCTCTTCTGGAAGCAGGTGGGCTAGGGTTGTCAGGTCCGTCACGCTGGCGGCTGGACAGGGATGTGACAGGGATGGTGATGACTGTCACGCTGGAATCTCTTCGATGCGCATGGTGTACCGCTTTGTGGACTCCTCGCAGTGACCTGAGAGAGGTCAGAGAGGACACACAGACGCAAAACAGCTGCGTTGTCTTTGGTCCCGCGGCCAGCAGGCTGTTGATTTCATCTGTACCCAGGGCCGCCTGGCTGTCTGCCCAGCTGTGGGGCCTGCTGCCGCTGAAAAGTACTAGGTTGTCCCAAGACGTTACTGTGGGTTTTCCGGGTTGTTGGACGGCAGAATCACACCTTGTGGGATTAATTCTCAGAGGAGGTGGCATAGATTTTAGTGGTTTTATCCACTAGTATTTATGCTGCTTAGTGGTGACCCACAGGTGATGCCACATTAAATACTTATTTTGAACTAGAAAATCTTATTTATCATTTATTACCGTATTTTAAATGTGACGTGTTTTATGTCATCTTTTAAAAATAGGTACCAAAAGCATGGAACCTGCCCTGCAGTGTGCTGACCGTGTGGCGGCCTGGTGGTGCCACGTCTCTGTCTCTGCGCTCCCGTGTCTTCCTGCGGCGGCGTCTGGGCCTTAGGTCTTGTGGCTTTCCCTGAGGCACATGCGTGTGGCCGGGCTGGGTTCTCATGGGGACAGCCTCTTGTTCACCTGCGAGGCGGTGCAGGAACCCCCGGTGCAGGAACCCCGTGCGTCCCACTGGAGGGGCCCTCCTTCAGTCTGGGTGTCGGCCTGTCATCTAACACCTGGTTTCTCTTTATCTCTGTGATTTAAATTGGGTTCGTTGTTGAGCTCCAGTTGCTGTTTCTCAGTTCTAAACAAGCCATAGGTTTTAGAAAATCTTCCTGCTTGAACTGATAGTTGGAGGTGGCTTGGTTTTTATGGCTCTGCAGTTGAGGAGTGTTGGTGGCCTGGCGCTGGGGCCAGAAGGTGCAGATTCTCGGGTGAGGACGGCAGCTGCGACTGTTTCGGTGTCTTCCTGCTGTACATACGTGGTATGCACGTGCATACACATTGATGTTATTCCTGGTATTTTTATTTTTAGGAACTGAAAGAAAATGGTGAATTGCTGCCTGTACTGAGAGGAGAAAATTAATAACCATTCGGCTTGGTGCCCAGCTATTGCAAGAGACGTTTGCTCCTGGCAGGGCCGCCTGTGAGGGCCCTCAGAAGCGGACTAGGGCCAGAAGGTGCTTCTCGTCCCCTGGTGTCCTTCATAAGGTTGTGCTAAATGTATGTTACATTTTTTTCACCAAAAAATAGAATGCAATAAACCTCTTACAGTTAAAAATCACGTGTGAAACGGTGTGTCTGTACAGGGATGCTAAACTTAAGGTTTCTGTGACTGACCCCCAGGAAATCTCTGTGTCTCTCTGTAACCTACAAGCATCTTGTAGCAACTCAGAATCCAGGTCTGGAGAACCTGGAGAACCGGCCTCCGCCTGTCGCCCCAGGTGCTCAGGCCATCCCGCTGGTGCCCCTCTCTGGGTGAAAGGCCTCTCTGCAGCTTTGGAAAACCTCCGTGGTTTTCTTGACCACAGCAGGGAACTCGGCACTGAGGGAAGTGTGGGTGCAATGTGAAGTCTCTCCAGTGTCAGAGACTCGCTGTGGACAGCAGCCATCACGTGGGCCCCAGCCAGAGACGGCCCAGGAGGGAAGCAGTCCTGCCCCCTCCCCTCTCCCAATAGGTTCAAAACATCTATTGTGGGCAGCTGAGCCATGGCCCCTGGGTGTGTTGTCACTTCGTCCTGCGTGCCTCAGCTTCTGTGACCTGTGGGACCAGGTGTTGACTGAGCACTTCAGATGGACAAGAACAGTCAGAGAGGCCCAGGAAAAGGCCAGCAGTGTTTCTGATCCTGAATCTCAAGTTAGGTTGAGTATTTGCTCTGTTGGGTGTTGTGTGTGCCCTCACAGGGTGGCTGAGCCCACCTCCCGGGTGTCTGAACTTCTGGGTGTCTGTGTGGGGCGTGTGTTACCTGCAAAGAATTGTCCCTGGGTGTCCGTCTCAGCAGTGGAGGCTCCATGTCAGTGTCTGAAGGAACGAGGAGAGGGGTGCGGAGTCAGTGACGGCAGGGCGGGGCCCGCCTGGTGGGGACGGCTGTCTGGCTCTAGGGAGGAGAGGGCTGCTTTGCCTTGGGGGCCTGCTGCACTGGTCAGGGAGCTGGGCCCTGGGGACCTGCTGGGAGTCCTGCGGGGGGAGGGGCCTCCTGCCAGGCTTCACTGCCACTGTGGGTACTAAAGTGGAGCATTTTGTGGGGGCTGTCGGTCCATGAGAACTTTTTAAAAAATTTAAAATGAAAAAATCAGAGAAGGTGGACCGTGTGAAGCAGAACAGGACATCAGGATTGGAAGACGACTCATTGACAGCCTGCATTATGCAGATGACATGGCCGTGCAAATCAGAGACCACAGCCTTCAGTGTGGATCGCACCACAACACAAAGGAAACGGAAACCCTCGCAGCTGGGCCAGGAGGCAGCCTCGTGGTAAACGGAGATGGAAGGGGCCAGGGTTTCGTGGCGCTTGGATCCACACCTGGTGCTGTGGAAGCAGCGGCCAAGAAATCTGAAGATGCGTGGCACAGGGCACATCTGCAGAGGACCTCTTTCAAGTGTTAGAAAGCAGAGATGTCACCTGGATGACTAAGGCACCCCAACCCGGCAGCTGTGGTGTGCACTGGAAAAGGAGGGAGACCAGAGAAGTGGCTCCTGTGAGTTGGGGTGCTGATGAAGATGTGGACCCGCCGTGGACCGCCGGGGGGCGAGCCGGCCTGCTCAGAAGTGCAGCCAGGAGGCGCTGTGGAAGCCGGGATGGCAAGAGCGCGCCTCACACACTTCGGGCATGTTCGCAGGAGGGCGCAGTCTCTGGAGAAGGCCATCATGCTTGGTGACGTGGCGAGAAGTCACTGGAAAAGAGGAGGACGCTCAAGGGGACGGGCTTCTGCAGCGGCTGCCACCGTGGGCTCGCGCATACCGGCGGCTGTGGGCGCTGGACAGGGCTGCCTCTGTGCCGTTGTGTGTGGGTCACAGTGAGATGGAACCAGCTCCGTGGCCCCTGGTGACAGCAGCATCCCAAGCGAGGATCTCTGCTATCAGATTGGCTTTGCTAGTGCTCAGTCACGTCAGCAGTCCTACAGCTGGGAACAGAAATGCTCATTTGGGGCTCTCTAGAAGGCTTTTTGCCACCCCCACTGGGAAGTCCTGCTCTAGCCCCAGCTGTTGCTCAGAAGAGGTGATGCAGGCCACACATCTGGGGCCTCGCCTGGCCTGTGCGTAGCTTGCCTGGCACACACATCAGTGAGGTGTCCACTGGACATCACACTTGTGAGCCGCAGTGAGCATGCAGCGTTTTCAGGGACTGGTCCCTGCGTTCTCTGCAGGTCCTGTCCTCTCTCCCCCTGGGTTCTGACAGTCGCCGTCCTGTGGACTCCAAGTGCTGGTGGCGACAGTGCAGCCTCTGGCTGTTTTGTGGTCTTGGGAGTGCTCCTCGTGACACTGACCCTGAGCTGTCCCCAAGGTGTGGGGCTGGAAGTAAAGTGTGCAGGTGTTGGGCCCAGCTGGCCTTAGAATTCCTTGTGCACCCTCTCTATCAAGTGTCCTTACAGGAGACCTTTTGCCAAAGGCGGGTAGCGACACCGGCTGTTCTGGTCGTCTTGCCCACATTGAAGTCCCCTCTGTCCCACACGGGTCCTAGAGGCAGTCGGCACCCGGCCTTTAGAGACCGGCCCAGCTCAGAGAGATGGCTGGCCATGTGTCCTGTGTCCTGTGTGGGGGAGCCTGGGTGTAGGTTCAGGGAGGTGGTGGCTTTGGAGGGACAACGGTAAGGCGGCTGGTGTCTGGAAGGAGGAGCCTGAGGGGCATGCATGCGCTCTGAGGGCCAGCTGCCAGCTTGCCAGCAGCCCCTTGCTGGGGTCTGTGTGAGGGGGACACGATCATGCCAGCCTGCAGGGATGCGGAGAGGTCAAGGCAGCTACGTCTGCGTGGGGCAGGCGGTGCTGGCCAGAATCCCTGTGGCGGGGTGATGCTTGGGCCTTGTCTGCCTGTTACCCTTGGGGAAACAAACCTCCTGCTGCCAGGGTGGCTCTTCCAGAGAAGTCCTATTACATAGGACCCGGGAGCACCCTCCGGCAGGATGAGCCCGGACCTGTGTCCGACTGATGTTCATGTGATGGAGTAACTTGGCCGCTGGGTGGGGGGCGGGGCCTGCAGGAGTGGTTGTGTCCTGCTGTCTGTCCTCCTCTGATTCTGCACTGTAGCTCAGAAATGAGAAGAAAGAGCAAAAGAACAAAGTTAGGGGGTGGTCGGATTCCCTCTTGCCCACGAGGGCCTCAGGGGCCCAGAGGGACTTGGTCAAGGTCTTTGTGAAAGGCCAGTGACTCCCAGACCTGAAGCTTGTCCTGACCACCGCGTCTGGCCACCAGAGGCGTGCGGGGTCCCGTGGCCTTTCACACTGTGATGAGGGCCTGGGGGCACGATGGTTAGTGCTCACCCGCTCACCCCTGAGGCTGGCTGTCAGAAGTGTGTGGGGTTACACGGCCTACACACCTGTGATGAGGGCCTGGGGCCTCGGTGGTTAGTGCTCACCCAGAGGCTGTACGCCAGAGGCATGCAGAGCCATGTGGCCTTTCATGCTGTGATGAGGGCCGGGGGCACGGTGGTTAGTGCTTGCCCGCTTACCCAGAGGCTGGCTGCCAGAGGCATGCAGAGCCATGTGGCCTTTCACGCTGTGATGAGGGCCGGGGGCATGGTGGTTAGTGTCCACCTGCTCACCCTGAGGCTAGCTGTTAGAGGTGTGTGGGGTTACATGGCCTTCACACCTGTGACGGGGGCCCGGGGTCTCAGTGGTTAGTGCCCACCTTCCCACCCTGAGGCTGGCTGTTAGAGGTGTGTGGGGTTACATGGCCTTCACACCTGTGACGGGGGCCCGGGGCCTCAGTGGTTAGTGCCCACCTTCCCACCCTGAGGCTGGCTGTTAGAGGTGTGTGGGGTTACGCGGCCTTCACACCTGTGACGGGGGCCCGGGGCCTCAGTGGTTAGTGCCCACCTTCCCACCCTGAGGCTGGCTGTTAGAGGTGTGTGGGGTTACGCGGCCTTCACACCTGTGATGAGGGCCAAGGGCACTATGGTTAGTGCTCACCTGCTCACCCAGAGGCTGGCCATGCAAGTGCCACCTGCCTCCATAGAGAAAACATCTCCACTGCTCCTGTGAGGAGGACAGCTTAGGGGACCCCCCGTGGGGCAGTGCCGCTCTGTCCATGGGGTCACTGTGCATCAGGAGCCACTCGAGGGCACACAGGACTGTTGGTGGTGAGGCCCTGAGTCCACCCAAAAGCCCCCTGAAAGGAAGGCCCGGTGGTGTGCTGTGCAGGACCCGCCACTGAAGACCTGGGCGCACGTCCTCTGACCCCTGGGGTGCCCTGTGAGGCTGCAGCAGCTCTATGGCTCCTGCTTTTCTTTTTCATATCTGTGACACGAAGCCATGGTGGCTTGCCAGGACAGTGGCCCCTTCTGTGCTTCCGGGAGGGCAGTTGGGCCACCCATGGCCGCGGGGCAGCTTCTCTTTGGGTCCGTCAGCGTCACCTGAGGACGCCCGGCCGGCCAGGGGGTCGGGACTTGCTGCGGCTGCGCTGCCTGTGCCCTGTCTGCGGCGGGACCTCCCCGGGGCAGCCTAGCCTGGTGGTGGCATCCTCAGTCCCCGCCCCTAGGCCTGGCCACCTGGCTCACTGGCTCAGCAGAGAAGGAGGTGCCTGGCGTGTGCAGTCTTCCCAGAAACGCCTGTCTAGTCCCACTGAGAGGTTTGCAGTCGGGGCTGCTGCTTTGGGAAGAGTCAGAAAATCCACTTCAATCACTTTGTTTAAAGGAAACTACTTTGTAGCATGAGAATAAGTTTCTGTCCGTGGGTCAGCTCCTTGGAAGCACAGGGCTCTGGTCTGTCCCCTGCCTCCCCAGAGGGGAGGTTTAGGCCTGGGTGACTAATGACGAGTTCCTGAGTGTCCCTGTGGGTGTGTCACAGCAGCACGGTTCCTGGCTTGGCTTTACTTAGTGCAGGAGAGGCTCAAGTCTGTCCAGTGATTCCAAAGCTGCAGGTGACAAGGAATCTGTCGGGGGGCGGAGGTGGGGTGGTCAGTCTTCTCAGAGGCAGGGCCAATTTCCACTCAGGGCCAAGGGCAAGTCACAGAACGTTAGTAATCCAGGGACTTACGGTGTTGAAAAAGCAGAAGTCAAAAGTTTAATAAAGATTTAAATATGAAACATTTCTCATTTAATTTCTAAATCAAAATGTTTCATTAAAATTGACAATTGGTACTTGTTAACCAAAATTAAAGCATTTTTTTCCCTAACTGAGAGTTGAGTTTTTGAGAGGGAGGCAGAGGAGTTCAGTTTTCATTCCCATCATGGGTGTTGATTTCCAGCAGGTGGGCACAACGGGATGCCCTTCACTGCTGCCTTATCCACCAAATGGGTCATGGGAGAGGTGGAGGGGACATGTCCTGGGGTCTTCAGGTTTGTAGCTGGTGCCCCAACATTGGGTTCAGACATAAAGCTTCTCTGGGATGCCCACAGCTGCTAGGATTCTGGAGATGGGGTGTTCATCCCACTTTATGGGAAACTCAGCCTTGTGACAGTGGGGACTGTGCTTGCCCCCTGTGTGCTCAGCGTGGGCCCAGCCACCAGAAGGCCACAGCACCCCTCGGAGGAAGAGGGCCAATGACGTTGAACCACTCAGGCTCTCTGGCTGCGGGGGCCCCCCAGCGCTGAGACCACCCTGGGCCGCAGCAGCTTCTGAGCGGGCTGTGATCCGTACAACGGGCAGGGGCCCCGCGGCAGACCCTCAGGCTCCCAGGCAGGTGTTTTCAAGTTCAGGGCTGCCGTGGAGTTTGAAGAATCATGTGCCAGGACTCAGTGAATTATGACGGAGAAACACCTTCAGGTGAGGTGGACGGACACTGTTGGCAACCACGGCCCGGCCATGCCAGCGATCATGAAGACGGCCTAGGGCTGGGCGGTGCCCATGTCACCAGGTGTAGGTCCCCGGCAAGAGCCGGCTTGTCAGCGCCTGACAGTATGCCGCCTCCATCTGCATCCGAGTGCCGTCACGTGATTTTATTTAATCTTTTCTTAAAACATTTTTTTATTGGAGACATTTGTCCCTGCAGCACCTGCCCCTTGGTCAGTGTGACAGTTCCTGCTGGGTGCAGTGTCACCTGTGCCGCACACAGAGGAGGTGGAGGGACGTGTGGTGTACACGCCCCCTGCGTGAGCTGGCTCTGCTCACAGTGCCCCGCCGTCTGGTGACATCACCCACCATGCATGTGCTCAAAGAGGAAATCACACAGTTGAGACAAGCGTGGGGCCCTCTGAGATGGGGTGCTGAGAGACCCCACGTCAGCTGGTGGTACGGCGGTGTGTACTCTTCTGAAGGCTCTGGGGAAGGGTCCTAACCATGGCCGCTCTTCGCTTGTGCCACTGGCTGTTCCCCGCCATGGGGTTTGGCTGCATGTCACCCGGGACTTCTCATTCTGCACACCTCCCTGCTGGAGCAGCAGTCACTGCAGGGCTGAGGGGAGCCCCAGGCGACACCTGGTGCTTCTGTGCCAGGCCCTGTGGTAACCTGGTAAATCTTCACAACAGCCCAGCAGGGGTGCTCTGGAGTCACCGCCCTGATGCACAGGCCGGGAGACGGGGGCACAGGGAGGCCGAGCACACTGTTCCTGGCCACACGGCCAGCCCCTGCTGGTGCTAGGATTTGCCATGGGGTGGCCTGGCTTCAGATTTGTCATCCAGCTGCGACGTGGGGTATGGAGCCCATGACTCAGCTCTTCTGGGTGCCACGGGTGGTAGCAGGTGGGGAACTGCCTGCAGGTGGGTGCTGCTGCAGGAGGTGGGGGCCAGGGCCAGCTTCCTCAGACAGAGAAGAGTGAGGAGAATGGGGTGCGGGTGGGAGCAGTGCTCTGTGTGGTGCCAGGCTCTGGGCCAGGCTCCGCTACAAACCCCTGCGAATCAGGTATTCCCTGCAGGGTGCTGTCTCCAGGCTGGTGGTGCCTGTGGGAAGCAAGCTCACAATTTGATTTGCGAAGGTCATGTACCCAGCTAGGGCAAGGTGCAGCCTGGCTCCTGGCTCCATGCCCCTCCCAGAGTGAGTGCAGGGCAAGGCCAGGGAGGGGTGGCCGGGTTCCCTCCCAGAAGGGTGCCACTGGAGAAGCCCCCTCACCTTGGGCAAGGAACTCTGGGTCCTGGAGGAGCCTCTGCTTTCTAGGGCTCTAGACTGGCCAGGGCATGCCAGAGGGGCCTGGGGAGCAGCCCACAGGAACCCACAGAGCAAGAGTTCAGGGGGGGACTCTCACTGTGTGTCAGTTACCAGGATGCCTACATCAGGCACCTAGCACCTTACGGGGTCCTCTCTGGCCTCAGCAAGCACCCTGCTGGTGACCTGCAGAAGTTCCTGGGTGGTGCAGGTGGCCAGACCTGGAGCCACTTAGAGACAGAAGCCCACCCAGAGGCCAGGAAGAAAGGCCTGGTGGTCTGCTCCCAGACGTTCAGCCACTGATAGGTGTGTTCCAGAAAACAGTGCCCGCGCCAAGCTCTGAAGTCATATCCCTGTCCAACATTGCTGTCAGGGCAGAGAGGGTGACGAGCACCCGGGGGCAGTCCCCAATTTCAAGACGAATAGACAGCAGCCTGTGTCAGCAGAAAGGTCAAGCCTCCTCCTGTTGGTCTGCCTCAGCAACTTTCATATCTGTGGCGCCTCCGAATATAATTGCACACCCCACCTTGCAGGCGCCCCCGCTGCCTGCTGCCCCTACATCTGACACCTTTCTCATGGATAACTCTACCATAATACCAGCTCAAATATACAAGTTAAGCTTGTGTACTCAACATGTGGAAATGACAAAATTCCAGCTGTGTCTTCCTTGTTCCCAGGATTGGGACAGACAGGCCTGTGCTGTGCACAGGGCCGTTGTCTTGGTCTCTTCTCTCCTGCACTGCAGAGCAAGGCGAGTCGCCGTGGTCCACTGTAGTCCCTAGGTGCTGCTGAGTCAGCTCTGACTCCCAGTGACCCCACACACGACAGAACAAAAACTGCCTGGCCGCGCACCCTGCCCACAACCGTCCGTAGGCTACGTTTAAGCCCAGTGTCATCGACGGCACTTGGCTGGATTGCAGCCACCATGTCAATCCACTTGCTAAGAGTCTTCCTCTTTTTTGCTGACCCTCCACTCTACCAAGTGTGATGTCCTTCTCCAACATGTCCAAAACATGTAAGACACAGTCTTGCCATCTTGGCTTCCAAGAAGCACTCTGGTTGTACTTCTTCCAGAACAGATCCGTTGGTTCTTTTGGCGGTCTGTGGTATATTCAACATTCTTCTCCAACACTAAATTCAGAGGCATCGATTCTTCGTCTGTCTTCTTTGTTCATGGTCCAGCTTTTGCATACATATGATGTGACTGAAAATACCATGATGGCTTGGGTCAGGCACACTTTAGTGTTTAAGGTGACATCTTTACTTCTTTAACATTTTAAAGAAGTCCTTGGCAGCAGATTTTCCAAGTGCAATGAGTCTCTTGATTTCCTGACTGCTGCTTCCAGAGGCGTTGACTGTGGACCCAAGTCCAAGGAAACCCTTGACAGCCTCAGCCCTTTTTCCACTTATGATGATGATGCTCACTGGTCCACGCAGGCGAAGGCCTTTGCAGTCCATCAAACACAGGCAAACATCTTTCTGGGATTCTCTGCTTTCAGACAAGATCCATTTGACACCAGCAGTGATGTCCCTGGTTCCACGTCCTCTTCTGAATCTACCTTGAATTTTTGGCAGTTTCTGTCAATATACCGTTGTAGTCACTTCTGAATGATCTTGAGCAAAATTTTACTTGCATGTGATATTAATGATATTGTTGGATAATTTCCATACTGGTTGGGTCACCTTTCTTGGGGATTTGGCCAGGTGGCTGTCCTCCAAATTTCTTGGCACAGATGAATAAGCACTTCTTTGCCGCATCCATTTGCTGAAACTTGTCAGTTGATATTCCTTCAATTCCTGGAGCCTTGTCTTTTGCTAATGCTTTCAATGCAGCTTTGACTTCTTCCTTCAGCACCATTGGTTCCTGGTCGTAGGCTGTCTCTTGAAATGGCTGAAGATCAACCAGGTCTTTTTGGCATAAGGATTGTGTCTTCCTCACATCTTTGGTGGGTGCTTCCTGAGTCATTTAACATTTTCCCGGTAGAATCCTTCACAATAGCAACTTGCGGTTTGAATTTCTCCTTCAGTTCTTTCAGCTTGAGAAATGAAGAGACTGTTCTTCCCTTCTGGCTTTCTATCTCCGGCTCTCTGCCTCTGTCACAGTACTTGGTCTTTCTGAGCCACCTTTGAAAGCTTCAGGTCTTCTACGTCACCGTGTCCTCCTCTTGCTTTAGCTGCTCCATGTTCGACAGCAGGTTTCAGTCTCTTCTGACATCCAGTTTGGTCTTGTCTTTCTTTCCTGTCTTTTTAATGGTCTCTTGGTGTCTTCATGCATGATGCCTTTGGTGTCTTTGCACAGCTCACCTGGTCTTCAGTCACTAGTGTTGAATGCATCGAGTCTTTTCTTGAGATGGTCTGTGAACTCAGGTGGTACACAGACAAGCTCGTACCCTGGCTCTTGGACCCTGGCTCGTACCCTGGACTTGTTCTAATTGTCTTCAGTTTCTGTTTGAACTTGCACATGAGCAGTTGATGGTCTTTGATGAAGTCAGCATCTAGTGTTGTTCTGACTGGTGATGACTGAGCTTTTCCATCATCTCTTTCCACAGATGTAGTTGATTAGATTCTTGTGTATTCCACCTGGCAAGGTCCACATATATAGTAGCTGTATATATTGGTGAAAAAAGATATTTGCAATGAAGAAGTCATTGCTCTGGGAAAATTCTGTCGTGTGATCTCTCTCATCATTTCTGTCACCAAGGCTGTATTTCCCAACTACTGAACCTTCTGTTTCCAACTTTTGCATTCCAGTCACCAGGAATTATCAATGCATCCTGCTTGCATGTTCAATCAATGTCAGGCTGTGGAAGCTGGTAAAAATCTTCAGTTTCTTCATCTCTGGCCTTAGTGGTTGGTGCGTAAATTTGAATAAGTCACATTAACTGGCCTTCCTTGTAGGGATATGGATATTATCCTATCACTGACAGCACTGTACTTCAGGACAGATCTTGAAATGTTCTTTTTGGTGATGAATACACCATTCTTCAAGTTGTCATTCCCAGCATAGCAGTCCCTGTGCCTGTGGGGTCCACTTCAGCTCACTAATGCCTAGGATATCAGTGGTTATGCAGTCCATTTAGTTTTTGATGATTTCCAATGTTCCTGAATTCATACTTTGTACATTCCATGTTCCAGTAATTAATGGATGTTTGCAACTGTGTCTTCTCATTTTGAGTTGTGCCCCGTCAGCAAATGAAGGTTCATTCATGTCATCAAGGCCAGCTCTACTTTGAGGGGGCAGCGCTTGCCCAGTCCTCTTCTGAGTGCCTTCCAGTCTGGGGGCTCATTTTCCGGCACTACATCTGACCATGTTCTGCTGCTGTTCATAAGGCTTTCCCTGGCTAGTTGTTTTCAGAAGTGGACTGCTGAGTCCTTCCTAGTCTGTCTTCGTCTGGAAGCTGAGCTGAAACCTGTTCGCCATGGTCACCCTGCTGGGATCTGAATGCCATTGGCACAGCGTTCCAGCAACAGGCAAGCTGCCACAGGAGGACAGAGTGACAGACAGGTGGCTGCCGTGGTCCATGGAGGCTCTCAAATACCACAGTGACAATTCTAACTTTCTGAATGTCCTCCTGCAGAGGGGATGGAAATTTCCAGGGTTAACTAACTGCTCAGTGCCCTGTCCCCAACCAAGGGGTGCCCAGGGTGGCGCTGCTCCTGCCCATGTAAACGGTGTGGGGCACCGTTCTGCTCTGCTTTGCTTATTTTTTTAAAAAAGGAAAAACAGTGGCCTGGAAGGTTCAGGGGTACATCGCCCCCTCTCCCTCCACGGCCCCCTCTTCCCACCATCAGTGTTCCTGCTCTGTTGAAAAAGTTCAAGACGTCACTTGTGGCCACCCGTCCGCCGTCCTCCTCACCTAAGGGTGTGCACTGCGGTAGTGCTGGGGTCTCACACGGGAGGATGTCCCAGAAGGCCTGACCTGCGTGGGGACAGTGCTGCGTCCTCCGGATGGGGACCAGGAGGCCTGCGCGGACCCAGCTCCTGTAATGCCCAGCGTGGCTGCTTAGTGAAGCCACCAGCTCCTGATGATGTAGGTCTGTGTCCTCGCGGGGAGAAACAACGGCTCCAGTCTCCCCGCCTGGCCCTGCCCTGCGGGCTCTGAACTTGGCCCCCAGCCCGGGGGCACCACGTGGGCGCGGAGCCGGGACCCAGTGCGGCGCGCGTCCACGTGAGGGCGCTGCGCACCGCGCTCTGGCCGGTCCGCGTCGCCTGCAGTGACGGCCGGGGGACGCCAGGGGGCGCGCGAGGACCGCGGACCGCAGGAGCCGCGGGAGCCCGTGCGCGCGCGGGAGGGGGCTGGTCCGTGAGCGCGCGCGGGACGCCGACCCTGCGTGTGCGCGCGCGGGGGGCGCTGTGCCTGTGCGGGCGCGCGAGGGGGTCCCCGGCCAGGGCGTCCTCTTCCGGGAGGCCCGCCGTGCGCGCACGCTCGCGGGAGGGGGCCGACGAGAGCGGCTTCGCGGAGTCGGGGGTCCCGGGCCGCGGCCTCCCTGCTCCCCGTCCGCAGAGTGAGGAGCCGGCGGGGTCCGGGCAGGGCGCACAGTGTAGCCTCCACGGCCGGCCTGCGGGGTCGCCTGCCTGTGGCGTCGGCGAAGCGCCAACCCCGGAGATGGCTCCGGGGCGGACGGAGCCCCCAGGCCTGCCTTCCGCACGCACGGGGTCCGCGCGGAGGGCCGCCGTCCTACCGGCGACGCCCCGGGCCGCGCTGGGGCGAGAGGCGGGGCCTGGCGGGGGAGCCCGCCTCGGTGCCTCGGCCCCGGGGAGCCTGTCCGATCCGGGCGGGGAGGGTTGCTGGGCGCAGAGCCGAGAGCCCCGGGCATTCTGCGAGGGCCAGCTCCCGGAGGGAGCTGCACGTGGAGGCTGCGACGGTGCCCAGGAGCTGCGGCGGGGTGTGGGGTGGCAGCGGGATGGGGCTCGGGTGGGCCGCGGTGGGAGTGGGCGGTGCGGTGCCGGCCGCCCGGGCTGTGTCTGCCGGGGCTCCCTGGCCTGGCGGCCGCAGAGCTGCGGCCCCTGCTGTTGTTGGTCGCTGTGCCCTGGCCCAACTCAGGGCCCTTGCTGGGCTGAGCCCAGGTCTCAGCGTGCACGAGCTTGCGGATCTTGTCCAGGCGGTGTCCCCAGACCAGAGCCTCTCTGTTCTTTGCGAAGGGATCCAGGGGACGATGGGGCTTTGTGCGGGTGGTGGGCTGCAGGCACCTTGGGGTGATCTTCTCCAGGCTCCTGGGCTTGTGAACTGGCTGCCCACCCAGGGCAGGCTGGGGTAGGGGTGGCGGGGTGCCCCCTCCTGAGCTGGCTCCAGCCCAGGCTGCTGCTGCCTGGGCTGATGGATGTGGGCTCATTATCCTCTCTGTCTTGGGGGAAGGTATTAGCCTGGCAGTTAATAAAGGATTCTAATTAAAGAGGGAAGAACAGCTTTGGCAAACTAGCTTTGTTCCCAGCTCAGGTGGCCTGTCAAATTCTAAGTATGGGTAATTTCCACTCCTCTCTGCTCTTCTGGGGAAATTCACCCTGGAATTGGGGGCAGCATTTTGGGGGCCCTGAGATACCCGTTCCATTCCCTGGCAGCCCAAGCATGTCCAGAATGGGGCTGCCCTTTGGGGAGCCAAGGGAGTGAGGGGGTCTGGGTGCCAGCCCACACTGACCATGCTGCCTCTGCTCACAGGTGGAGGGGCCCTGAGGCCCTTGAGTGTCGAGGGGAGGCCCCCTACTCCCGACTTCCTCCCTGTACTCCCTGGCACTTTATTCTCCAGGCATGGACAACCCGAGTGCCTCGAGACCTCTTATTTTATTAGGAAACTGGGAAATGACTCCTTTGCTGCTTGTGACTGAGACCTTTGACCTAAAGATTCCTGGAAAAGGGCAGTGATGCTCCATGTCTCTGCAGAGAATTATAATGGGCCGCAGTCCCCATGCTCTGTTGTGTGATATCACACTGAGAGGTCACAGGTGAAGGCAGCAGGCACTCTGGCCCTCTTGCAGTCTTGGGTGGTCACCACCCTCCCCCTGGAGACCAGCCACAGCAGCAGGGGCTGAGGTGAGCACAGGATGACAGCTTTTTCTGGATGTGTATTTGGTGACCTGTGTAGAAGTCTGGATAGTTGATTTCAAATACCCTGTTTTGGGCCACTAGAAATATTTGTGTTCTGTTAGCAGCCCAGGGGGCTCCCTGAGAGAGATGTCACTTGAGCTGACACTCTGAGCTAGGAGAGGAGATTTCATCTGGAGGTTTCTGTGGTTCAGCTGGGTTTATCGTGACAGTGACTGTCCTGGAAATAGGCTGTGACGTCGCAGTAAGAATCTCGCTGGTTCTTAGTGGGAAACCTGAGCTTCAGAGCACACGGGGGGTAGCTGTGTGTCCTCACCTGAAGCACGTGTGTCTTGACAGCCAATCCAGGGAGGGAAGGCACCTGGGAGTCGATGGCATCATCTTTTCACAGCAGAAACACTGTCCACACACTTTTCACGAGTATAAAGACAGCGATCTGATTAGTTCTAAAAAATCCTTTCACTTTTAATTGTTCACTTCCCAAAGTCCAGGAGACAGTGAAGAACACTGCCCCAGGATGAGGTCCCAGGCGGGGTCCTTCTTTGACTGGTCCAGGTGACCCTCACCCAAAGCTTCTCCTCACCCTCCTCTTCGGAAATTCTGTCTCCAGATGGTTCTGGAAAACAACTTAGTGGCTCCTGAGGAGCGAACCGCAGAACTGCTGCCTGCCCAGCAATTCCGCTCCTGGGCGTATACCCCGAAAGAGCTGGAGCAGGGACTCAGACACGTGCCCGTCAGTGTCCACTGTGGCGTTAGTCACCGTGGCCCAAAGGGGAAACAATCCAAGTATCCGTCAGCAGTGAGCATATACACAAAACGTGGTACAGCTGTGCGAGGGACTGTCACTGAGTCATAAAGGGATGTGACATCCCGGTACATTCTGTGACAACGTGGATAGACCCTGGGGACATGATGCTGAGCGACAGACGTCAGACAGGAGGGAACGGGCTGCAGCTCATTCGTGTGAACTCTGCCGCTGCGGCTGTCAGGGTGTTGGCAGTCAACCTCGCTGATGTTGCCGAGGCCTCCGTGTCCCGCTGAAGGGGTGCATGCTGAACCCCCAGAAGGGGACAGGCCTGTGGCTGAGTCCTGGACGGGGGCAGGATCAAACCTGTCCCTTGTAGGGGGCTATCTGTACCAACCATGCGGGATCCTCTGAGCTTGAACCCCCGTCAGGGGTTACAGTGGGGACTGTGGTAGGAACTAGTGCCCCAGGGCTGAGGACTCCCAGTGCTGGGGAAGGGGACATGGCACACTGACCAGCCCTGGTCACTGGGGACTGAGGGGTTTCCTGGGCCATGGGGCTTTCATGCAGCAATCAGGAAAGACCTGGCAAACCAGGGAAAAGTCGGTCATCCTACTGGTAAGGGTAAAGCAGGAGGAGGTGAGTGGGCAGTGAGGAGGTGAGGTGGACGCTGAGGAGGTGAATGGGCAGTCAGGAGGTGAGGCGGGCAGGGAGGAGGTGAGGCGGGCAGGGAGGAGGTGAGGCGGGCAGGGAGGAGGTGAGGCGGGCAGGGAGGAGGTGAGGCGGGCAGGGAGGAGGTGAGGCGGGCAGGGAGGAGGTGAGGCGGGCAGGGAGGAGGTGAGGCGGGCAGAGAGGAGGTGAGGTGGGCAGTCAGGAGGTAAGAACACTGAGGAGGCGAGGTGAACACTTGGGAGGTGAGCTGAGCAGAAGTTTCTGTACCTAGTCCCCGG
Source organism: Heterohyrax brucei (assembly GCA_028571685.1). Classification (NCBI taxonomy): domain Eukaryota; kingdom Metazoa; phylum Chordata; class Mammalia; order Hyracoidea; family Procaviidae; genus Heterohyrax; species Heterohyrax brucei. The sequence continues at coordinate 2,936,548 of CM053154.1, read as the reverse complement.
GATCTCCCACCCCACGGCCCTTTTTGTCATAATGGATGAGGATGCTGCTTAGCTGGTGGCTTTGGCCAGTCACTTCTGATCCCAGAATAACATTGCCACGGTCCTCTGGTCTCTCTGAAGTGTGTGGCTAACCTCCATCGGTGGAGAAGTGAGTCAGCTGTGAGCTCCTGACTTAATTGGCTTCTGATGTGTGACAGGGCCTTCCTGTTGACCTCCTGCAAGGAAGTCCTCAGTTGCCTCGGAAGACGGCTTCTGGAAAGTCAGGATAACTCCCACAAGTGATTTTTAATGCTCTTGTTACAGAAACCGTGCAGAAAGCAATCCGCAGACAGTGCTCTTCCCTGAGCTCTGGGGTTACCGTCAGCCCCAGGAAGCCCTGCACCCCCTCATCTGGCAGGCCCTGTGACAGAGACTGCCCCCGGCCTTGGCCCCCCTAGTCCTGACAGGTTCCAGTGCCCAAGGGTGAGCTTCTCAGTGTCTCCACCCCACCTCTGCCACACCTCCTGGGCCCGGCCTCCCTGACCAGTGAGGGCCCCGACCTCTGGGTAGTTCGCGGCCCCAGGAGGGTGGCAGGTTGGGCCTTGGGGTGGTGGTGCCAGTAGGGCCAGTGGGGGATCAGGTGGGGGTAGCCTCTCACTGGGCCGACCACCAGTGGGCCTGGCTGGGCTTTCCCTCGGGAGGAGGGCCAGAGGCCGGAGGTGAGCTGTGGGCCGACCAGTCCCAGGGCGGCAGCAGGGACTCAGCTGGTTTCTGGGTGTGTCTGGCCTCCAGGCTGTGCAGAAACCAAGACAACCAGATCTGTGACCATGAGGCTGATTCCACCTCATAGGCCTCTCTGGCACAGAGAGGAAACTCCTCACAGGGCTTCTGAGGAGCAGCCGGTGCGTCTGAGCTGTGGCCCTTGATCACTGCACCACCCTCAATGGCGTACAGGAGAGCGGGGTTTACCGACGGTCCCTCGGAGGGTGGGGCTCGGGGCCCCGCGTGCTGGCTGGGCTGCATGGCCCAGGTGGGGGCATCAGCTTTGTCACGTGTCCCTCTCTGGGCCCTGGTGTTCTCCTGTCCATGTGTGTGGTTGGATGTACCTCCCATACTGTGCTCCCCCGTCTGTGTCCTTGACTTTGCAAGTGTGAAGGGATTATAAATAAGTGCAATAAAAGCGGTTCTTGCACAGAACGGAACACAGAGGACCTCTCTCTAATTGCCTCTGTGAATCTTGTTCGTATCTTCATTAAGGGTGGGGGTTATTGGAACGATCCATCACAGCTGGCAATTAAGGCGATGTCCTCATCAAACACAGGCTAGCATCTGACTGCCCACAGCTGACGGTGAGGGGACTCCCAGGATGTCACTCCGGGTCTCATGTGGACCGCTGCCTCTGCTGCTCCCTGGGGTTCCGCAGTGAGTGTCCATGGTGAGTGTCTGCTCAGTGGTCACTCGTACTTGGTGACTGGACCTGTTTCAGGGTCTGAGTGCTCCATTCTATCCTGACAACAAAGGTGGGTGGGGACTGAGAGACGGGAAGTGCTGGCTTGGAGGCCGAGGTGGGGCAGGGTGGTGCAGTGGTAGGGTTCCTGACCTCTGGGTGGGAAATCTGGGTTGGGTTCCCAGCCAGTGCCCCTCACGTGCTCCTGTTAGTGGAGAGTGTGTGTGGCTGGGATGCTGAGTAGGTTTCCATGGAGTGTCCAGACTGAGATCAGGAAGAAAGGCCTGGTGATCTACTTCTGAAAATCAGCCAGCGCAAGCCTTGTGGACCACAGCAGTCTGATCCACAATGAGTCATGGTGAGATGGTGCAAGACTGGGCAGCGTCTCCTTCTGCCATGTGTGGGGTTGCTGTGACCTGGGGTGAGTCTGTTCCAAAGCGTCCATGTTTTCCTTAAGCCACAAGGTGTTGTCCGGCCCAGAGGTGGAAAGTGGCCTCCCACTCTGCAGCACGTGGGTATCGACAGCCATGAGGGCCTGTGCCTTCAAGGGTTGGTGAGGGGTCTGGTTTGCATAGCACACGAGGCGTTGCTCCACTGAGGCCCCCTGTCCTCACAGCAAACCCGAAAGCACCTCCCCATCATTCCCAGTTCAGGTGAGTGCAGAGGCTGGCCTGGCACTCATGACAGAGTCAGCAAGGACAGGGGAGGGAAGGAGGTCAGCAGGAGGTGTAGTAGGGTAGAGGGGCACTGGAAGGTTGGGCAGAGAATGAACCCCCCGGCCCCACCCAGGTGAGGAGGCACCCCCGGATGTCTGGCTTCAGAGTGGACTCGACTGAGGCGTTCAGAAACTTCTCTGCAGAAATGTTTAGACTCATGTGGCACCACTCAACTGACGCTGACTCACAGTGACCCCACAGGCCCGGCAGACCTGCCCCCTAGGGTTTCCAGGGAACACCTGGAGGATTTGAACTCCCGACTTTTTGGTTAGCAGCCATAGCACTTAACCACTATGCCACCAGGGATTACAACTGAAGAATGGGTTATGAAAATTTATTTTCCAGAAGAATGGGGGTGTTTAATTATGGTGGACGCTGATAAGTAGGTCCAGTCAAGTCTGAGCCATCGTTTGGAAGGGCTTTGTCTTCCTCTTGACATTGCCTCGGGGAACAGCTTTTCATTTTTACCATCGTTTGCATTCTGTTAATAAACTCAGCCAGCCAGATGTGGAGTTTCTGTGTCAGGAAACCATGCTCACCTGGGAAGACAGAGCTCTGTGGACTGACCCTGACAGCCCGTCAGGAAAGGGGCTGGTCAGCAGCTGTTGTGAGTATCCAGCACGGTGACTCCCTGCACGTGGAGATTCCAGGGCTCCAGTCAGCATCTGTCCGTCTGTCCGTGGTTGGTCTCTGGCTTGGGTCAGAGTGGCAGAGCAGACACCGCAGATATTTAATAACAAGGGGAACCTGGGGGCTTAGGAGTTAGGAGCTCAGCCACTCACCGAAAGGTCTGCAGTTCTAATCCAGCAGCCACTCCTTGGAGACCCTGGGGCAGTTGGGTTCTGTCCTATGGGATCGCTATGAGATGGACTCAGTTCCTTGGCAGTGGTTTCTACGTGGAATGTCACTTGGCATAGGCAGTTGTGGTGTACCAGTCACCGCAGTGGGCTTGCTCAGCCCAGCTCTCTGGCAGGCTTTGAGCTGATTTGGGGGACCCAGTCTTCAGGTTCTCATTTGTCACTGGATGGCGGACTTTGGCTGCCTTACTTTGGACATGTCAGGAGAGTCCCACTGCCAGAAAAGAATGTCACATTTGGTAAAGAAGAGGGCTGGTGACAAAGAAAGAGCCCTTCAGCGAGGCGGGCTGATACGACGGCCGCAGCAGTGGGCTCCGACGTTCCACAGACGGTGCGCATGCGCGGGACGAGGCAGTATTTTGTTCTGTTATCCTGGGACCGCCATGGGCTGCAGTCATATTGACAGCAGCTAATAAAAACATATATCAAACATGCCATTAGGGTGCATTGATAATTACCAGTGATTGGAATGAAAAAGTTGGAAACAAAGAAGGAAGATCAGTAGCTGGAAAACACGGCCTTGGTGACAGAAATGATGTCGTGGGATAGAATTTTGCAAGACCAATGACTTCTTCATTGCTAATACATGAGTGTATTTTTATTATGATTAAGTGAAAGCATACAATCCGAATCATTTCTGCACGCCCACCTATCTGCAGCTCTGTCTGCTCTCCTCACCCTCTGATAGCATGCTCCTCCTTTGCATTCTATACTTCCAGTGTCCCCTTAATGAACACCTATCCCCTCCTCTCCACCCTCTTCTCTCCCATCTTGGCAGAAACCAGTAGGACAGCCTCCTATAAACGTATAGACCTATAAAGTACACACACCACATGCTCACCCTGTGTCCCAGAGTCCAGTACTTTCTTGTCTGAAGAGTTGACTTCAGTACTGGTTTCTGGTCAAGGCCAGCAGCAAGGGGCCATGTTCCCAGGGGACCCTCCAGGCTGTCAGATCATCCATTCTGGTCTTTTAGTACAGTTCTTGGACTGCACCCCTCTTTTTCTCATAGTACCTCAGGAGCTCTATATTGCGTAATCCATCATGGCTGCCTTTGGTGATGGCCACGCGCCGTCTGGTTCTTCTGGTCTCATGCTGATGTAGTCTCCCATTCATATGGGTCCATTTGCATCCTGCTCTCGTTTTAACTCATGTCTTTGATGTTCTTGTCATCTATTCCAAATGGGTTGGGACCATTGGTGTACCTCAGATGGCAGCTTGCTAGCTTTTAAGACCTGAGATGCCACTCACCAATGTGGGGTGTGGAAGACTCTCTAGCTAAAGACTAGCTGTGCCAAATGACCTTGACATTCTCGGAAAACATGGTCTCCAGGGTCCCATCCTTGCTACTCTATTTTTTAAAATATTGGGTTGAGTTTAGAAAACGTTTCAGTTTATGGCATAGTTCAGTTATGCTGATCTGCTCTCTACTGTGTGCTGTCACTCCCTTTGCCTAACCAAATTCCTATTGACTATCTAATCTATGAAACACTGATGAAGAGTGAAGACCACTGGTTTCAGTACGGATTGTACCTCAACATCAAGAAAACAAAACTCCTCACAACTGGACCAGTAAGCAATATCATAATAAGTGGAAAAAGGATTGAGGTTGTCAAGGATTTCATTTTACTTGGGTCCACAATCAACACACATGGGAGCCGGAGTCAAGAAGTCAAAATATGCATTGCATTGGGAAAATCTACTGCCAAGGACCTCTTTCAAATACTGAAAAGTAGGGATGTCATCTTGAAGACCAAGGTGAGCCTGACCAGAAGCATAGTATTTGCAATCACCTCGTATGTGTGGGAATGCTGGACAGTGAACAAAGACAGAAGAAGAACTGATGTCTTTGAATTGTGGTGCTGGAGAAGAATGTTGAATGTACCATGGACTGCTAAAAGAATGAACGGATCTGTCCTGGAAAAATACAACCAGAGTGCTCCTTGGAAGCAAAGATGGCAAGACTGCATCTTACATACATTCGACATGTTGTCAGGAAGGATCAGTTCCTGTAGAAGGACGTCATGCTTGGTAGAGTGAAGGGTCAGCGAAAAAGAGGAAGACTCTTGACAAGATGGATTGACACAATGGCTGCAACAATTGGCTTAAGTATAAAAATGATTGTGGGCATGGCACAATACCGGGCAGTGTTTCCTTCTGTTGTTCTTAGGGTCACTATGAGCTGGAACTGACTCGATGGCACCTAACAACAGCACTCTGTTCCATTGGTCTGTGTGTCTCTTTTAGTACCAGTACCAGGCCATTCTAACCACCATGGCAGTGTAGTAGGCTCTCGGGTGAGGTAGTGTGGGGGCTTTCCACTGTGTTCTTCTTCAGTAGTGTGTATCTGGGTTGGTAGTGCATATCACAGTTGGTGATTTGTTTCTCCATCTCATTAAAAAATGACACTGGAATTTGTATTGGGATTGCATTGTATATGTAGATTGCTTTGAGTAAAATAGATATTTTCCCAATGTTAAGCCTTCCTATCCATGAGCAGGGTAGATTTCTCAACTTATAAGTCTCTTTTGGTTTCTTGCAGTAGGGTCTTGTAATTTTATCTGTATAGGTCTCTTGTTTCTCTGGGTAGATTTATTTCTGGTCATTTTATCTTCTTGGGGGCTATAGTGAATGGTGCTGATTTGGTGATTTCCTCTCTGCTGATCTTTTCATTGGTGTAAAGGAATCCTACCGATTTACCTATGTTTATCTATATTCTGATGCTTTGCTGAACTCTTCTGTTAGTTCCAGTAGTTTATTTATGGATTCTTTAGGGTTCTCTGTGTATATGATCTTATCATCTGCAAATAGTGATATTTTTCGTTGCTAACATTTTTTTTCACCAATACAAGCAGTGACTATACATGTGGACCTCACAAGATGGAATACACAGGAATCAAATCGACTCCATCTGTGGAAAAAGGAATGGAAAAGCTCAGTATAGCAGTCAAGACCAGACCAGGTGCTGACTGCAGCACGGATCATCAGTTGCTCATGTGCAAGTTCAAATTAAAACTGAAGAAAATTAGAATGAGTCCAAGAGAGCCAAAGTATGACCTTGAGTGTATCCCATCTGAGTTTAGAGACAATCTCAAGAACAAATTTCACGTGTTGAACACTGATGGCTGAAGACCAGACATATTGTGAAACAACATCATAGACATCATCTATGAAGAAAGCAAGAGGTCATTAAAAAGACAAGAAAGAGAGAAAAGAACAAACTGGATGTCAGAAGAGACCGAAACTTGCTCTTGAATGTCAAGCAGCTAAAGCAAAAAGAAGCAATGAGAAAGTACCGGAACAGAGCAGAAGATTTCAAAAGGCAGCTCGCAAAGACAAAATAAAGTATTACAGTAACACATGCAAAAAGCTGGAAATAGAAAATCAAAAGAGAAGAACACATTTTGCATTTCTCAAGCTGAAAGAACTGAAGAAAAAATTTGAGCCTCAAGTTGCAGTAGGGAAGGTTTCTACATGGAAAAATAGTAAATGACTCAGGAAGCATCAGAAGAAGACGGAAGGAATACACAGAGTGACTATACCAGAAAAACTGGTAGGTGTTGAGCCATTCCAAGAAGCAACATGTGATTAGGAACCAATGGTACTGAAGGGAGAAGTTGAAGCTGTGCAAAAACAAGCCCACAAGAATTGATGGACTATCACCTGAGGTAGTTCAATAAACAGATGCGACACTGGAAATCCTCATTTGTCCATGCCAAGAAATTCGGAGGACAGCTGCCTGGCCAACTGACTGGAAGAGATGCATATTTATGCCCTTTCCAAAGAAAGGGATCCAACTGAATGCAGCAATTGCTGAACAATATTACTAATTATCACACGCAAGTAAAGTTCAAATCATTCAGAAGTGACCACGACAGTATATTGACAAGGAACTTCCAGAAATTCAAGCCCGATTCAGAAGAGGATGTGAAACCAGGGATATCCTTGCTGATGTTGGGTGGATCTTGGCTGAAAGCAGAGAATACCAGAAAGACTTTGACTATGCAAAGGCACTTGACTGTGGGGGTCATAACAAATTATGGATAACACTGTGGAGAGCAGGAACTCCAGAACTCCAGAATAGGAACTCCAGAATTGTGCTCATGAAGAGTCTGTAAGTAGATCAAGAGGCAGTGGTGTGAATAGAACAAGGAGACACCAGTTTAAAGTTAGGAAGGGGGTGCATCAGGGTTGTATCTTTTCACCATAACTTTTCAATCTGTTGAGGAGTAATCTGAGAAACTGGACTATACGAAGAAGAAAGAGGCGTCAGGATTAGAGAAAGCCTCATTAACAACCTGAGTTAGGTGATTACGCAATGCTGCTTGCTGGAAGTGAAGACGATTTGAAACACTGGTAAAGATCAGAGACCACAGCCTTTAGTGTGGATTGCACCTCAACATCAAGAAAACAAAGCTCCTCACTACTGGACCAGTAAGCAACATTGTAATAAATGGAGAAAGGACTTAGGTTGTCAAGGGTTTCATTTTACTTGGTTCCACAATCAATGACCATGAAGGCAGCAGTTAACAAATCAAAAAGATGCAATACATTGGGCAAATGTGCCACAAAGGACCTCTTGAAAGTGTTAAAAAGTAAAGACATCACCTTGAAGACTAAGGTGCAGCTGACCCAAGCCATGGTATTTCCAATCACATCATATGTATGTGATAGTTGGACAATGAATAAAGAAGACAGGAGAATGAATGTCTCTGAATTGTGGTGTTGGAGAATAATATTGAATGTATCATGGACTGTCAAAAGAACCAACAGATCCGTTCTGGAAGAAGTACAACCAGAGTGCTTCTTGGAAGCAAAGATGGCAAGACTGTGTCTTACGTATTTTGGGCATGCTGTCCAGAGGGTTCAGTCCCTGGAGAAAGACATCATTCTTGGTAGATTGGAAGGGCAACAAAAAAGAGGAGACCCTCCCTGAGATGGATTGACACACTGGCTGCAACAGTGGGCTTAAGTGTGAAAACAGTGGTGGGCATGGCACAAGACTGGGCGGGGTTTCCTTCTGCTGTGCACAGCGTCGCTGTGAGTCGGAACTGACTCAACGGCACCTCACAACAACAACAAAAATTAGTTATCGACTGTATTTATAGCTTTACTTTTGGCCAAAGCACAAATGAAGGCAAGAACAGCCCATGGCCATGAAGCAGTAAGGGGCAAGGGACACTTGACCCCCAGCTCTGCTGCTCACCACCCCAGGTCCTGTCTACCCAGAGGGCATTCAGGCTATTTGGCTTTAATGGAGACACATTTTAGGCACAACAGAGATGTTTTTTTTAGCCTGAGAAAGGCAGGGGCCACCCTCAGTCAGCACCTGTGACAAGATGTCACAGAGATGTGCAACTTTTTCTACATGGCTTCTGAGGCCACAGATAAGACAAATGAATACAACTTAGAGGATGTTGATTTCAACTCAAAATGCAGGAAGGCCTTTTAACACGCAGAACTGCCTGATGAAGAACCGGGCAGAGCTTCCAAGCCAAGATGGGGAAAGGTGATCCAGGCATGAGTCTGGCGTCTCTCTCCAAACCCATAACATGGGATGCCAACTTTTTTTTTCTGAGCTACCTTCAAAACCAAGAGAAGGACTCTTTGCATAGGAATGGAGAGAAACCCAAAGAAACCCAAAGGAGTAAACCCACTGCCAGAGGCTGAGACAGTAGCTTTAAGCAAGTGGAGACCCGACAGAGCCCTGGTAGGGAGGTTTTGCAAACCTCAAATGTTTATCCTAAGACCTGCTTTTAACTACATGACCCGTAGGACCACAGTGAAGTGACTGCAGTCAGGTGATAGAGAAAATGTCCATGAGAAGTTATAAGCAAAAGTCACAGCTGCTAAGAAGGAACTCACTGCGGCAGGGTTAGTAGCTGTGGAATGCTTAAACGCTATACCCTCCAGGCATGCTGACCCCTAAAGAACTGCCGACTTCCCTTGAGGTTGTTTTCCAAGCCCTAAAGCTGTTCTTTTTCTTCCATGAGCAGACAAGGTGATGGCCATTTATATCACAGCTGACGCTCTCGAACCTGGAGATCTACACCTAACTTCCCCCCCCCCCCCGCCACCTGGAACCTGCTTGGCTTCCCTAAACCCTTCTGAAAAACTCAAGGGGCTGAGCTGAGACTTTAAGATGGTTTCTAGGGTACTAACCAGCCTTCTCAGATTGCCTGCAATCGGAATAAAGCACTTGTACAGGATCTGTCCCATCTCTGTGTACTGATTTACTAGTGACATGTGGCAGAAGTCTGCAGCTGGGTTTTCTCCCATCGCAACTGGGGATGACACATGTGGGAAAACTGACACCCAAGGAAATAGAAATGATCACACAATCTGAGAGGGAGTGGAAAAGGGGAAAGTTTAGAATTCTCAAACAGAGGGAAGCACCTTTGAGACAGGAACAGAGGGTTGTTAAATGAGGGAAGACTTTGGTTTCTGAGATGCGGAATCTGAGACTTTTGAGAAAGGAGTTTATTGAGGACACTCTGGGTAATAACCTCCCTGTGGGCTGATGGGGGCAGGGTGAGCAGAAGGAGGAGCTGCATGGTGATGAAGCTGTAAGAGAAGCTGCAGAAATCTCCTAGGGAGCCCTAGAGCTTGGATGGCCTTCAAAATTGTCTCCAGAGAGACAGGGTGTATTTGTACCCCTTGGGCAGGACAACTGTCTTCATCCCACGGTTGGGGTTCAGGATCTGATCCCAGCAATGACTAGCTCACTGACTTTCCATCCTCCCTCTGTGGACACCTTTGTGGCTTCAGGTATCCAGCATCCAGACATCTCATTTCTCTGTGGACTAATACAGTGCTGTGTCCTGGTCCAGATGTGGTTATTACATTTTTGCTTTCGGCAAATGTTGTTTCTATGGTGTTGTGACCAAATCGATAGTCCCCTAGCAACAGGGCTCTCTGAAACCGTGATTCTAACTTTTTGGAAATATTTTCCAGCAAAAGGCCATCCTGCGTGGTGATGTTCATGTGCATTTCATCACAGCTTTTGTCTGAGATTATTCATATTTTACAAAATGTGAATTGAAGCTGTGGAAACCCTCCCCAAACAACACATTCTGAAAGTAATGGAAATCCCAGAAGACTCTGTGTGCTTCACAGAGTGGACTGCTTACTTCCAAGTGCCTGACTGGACAGTCCCAGATGATATGCTGGCCACACTGTCACTGGTCTCCCGGGAGAGCCAGAGGGGTGCTCCCAGGAGGCAAGCTGACCCCAAGCCCTCTACCCTTTTCGATTTACGGATCCCACAGAGCCAGAGGTCGTGTCCACTTCGTGATGGCGAGCCATCTTGCAGCACTGTTGGTCTGCCGTTTAGGAGCTGTAATAAAGACACGGTTGTAATAACATGGAAATCCTCTCTTGGAACCAGCCATTCTGGTGCCAGGCTTTGGAAGGAGGCTCTGGAATTTTACCCCACAAGGGTTATGAGGTTTGGAACTCAATTGCTTTTGCTGGACTTTTTCCTTCCTGCTGACCTGTTCTGATGTTGGCCCAGGAGTCTCTGACCAGCCTCTAGTGACCTGGTAGGAATAGTTTTTCCTTTTCTCTCCTCTTTTCCCAGATGTGTTTGTTGAGGTGGCACAGGACAGCCGTGCTGGCGCTGCCACTGCCCACTCTGGGTTCATCGACTGTTCCAGTTTCCTGGGGCAGCTGTAACCAGTCTCCACACGCGTGGTGCGTAAAGTGACACAGGTCCTTGTCTCTGTGTTCTGGAGGCTAGAAGGCTGCGGGTCACAGTGTTGCCGTGGCTGTGTTACCTCCAAGGGCTCCGGCGAAGAGTCTTTGGTCTCGTCCAGCTGCTGGTGGCTTCAGGAGCTCCATGGCTTAAGGTGGTGTCACTGAACCTCTGCCTTGATCCTCATGTGGTCTCCTTCCCAGTGTCTGTGTCTGTGTCTTCTTCTTCAAGGACATTAGTCACTGGATTCAGGCCCCCCTGAGTTTTCTACCGCCCCCACCCCCCAGTGTTTCCCTGCCTGGTGCCCCCTGCTGTGCTCTCCCCTCCACAGTCCTCTCCCCTGCAGTCCCTTCCCGTCCCCTCCCCTCCCCTCTCCCTGTGCCTGGGAGGGTGGTTAACTCTTTTCAAGGCCCTGAACATTGACCCTGGGGGAGGGTGGTTGTTCCAGGTGGGTGGAGAAGGAGTGTGAAAGCAAGGTGAAGTGATGACTCTCCCTGGCTGGCCAGGCCGACCGGCAGGCGGTGTGGGCCCGGGGTGGGGGAGGCGAGAGTCGCTCAGGTTGGGGACCGCGGTGTCAGCTCTGACTCGTGATGACACCGTGTATGTCAGGGTTAGAAGCGGGTCTCATTCGGCTCTCAGGGGCTGAGTTTGGGAGGTGGTCAGGGGGCCACACAGCACCACGCAGGCCGGTGCCGTTTTATTGACGCACACAAATCTGGGCTGCCTGAGCCCTGACATGGGTCACAGAAGAAGGAAATCTGGGGTGGAGAGGTGCTCTCTGGGCAGGCGGGGCCTCCGGGCCTCCAGGCTTCCACAGTTGTGCGGTGGCCACCCCTGGCCCTGTGGGCCTGGTGGCCACCCCTGGACCCATGGAGCAGCCAGGCACTGTGGTGAATGCCTGGCGTCCTCAGCGCTTCCTTCCAGGCTCAGCTGGAGGGCCCTCAATCAAAGCAGGAGCCTGTTCACCCTGACACACGGTTGATGAACCGATCCCTGCAGATGCAGCCCGGGTGAGGGGTCTGGGGTGCCCCTGTGGGCTGGCCCGCGCCTACCCAGCTCCCTGGCTGCTCTGCTTCAGGCTTTGGGTGCGTGGCTGGTCCGAGGGTGGAAAGCAGCTTGGCCCTGCGTGTCCCCCTTGGCCTGGCCTGGGTTTGGTCTAGGGGGCCTGGGGACTGTGCAAGCAGGTACCTAGACCTCTCCCTGGGAGCCCAGTGTCTGCTTGGTGATGGCGTGTCCCCAGCAAACTGCAGCTGCACATTTATATCAAAACTGAACCGGCTTCTGCACAGACCTTGGGAATCCCGGAGGCCCCGGAGCAGCCACTTGCTGTCCTCAGCCTTCGTTTCTTGCCCTTGTTTCATGCACTGGTTTAACAAATTTGAATGCAGCAGTGATGATTCTGTTTGAGAAGCTGTTGTGTACCACTGGTGCGGTGCGGATTGGAGGACTTTCTGGAGGACGTTTAAAGATTTAGGACCTTGGAGTTCCTTGGCTGGGAGTATGTTACGAGAGTGTCACAGACCAGTCAGAGTTCACAGGACTGGAAACCCAGAGACAGCCTGGGTGCTCTCTGGCACAAGCCGTTCAAAGGCACGGTCAAGTCTCACCATGGCATGTTGTGAGGTCATGAACGTTCAGCCACTAGAAGAAGAGTTAATCATGTGAGACAAGCATCTGAGAGAGACAGTCTGAAAGAGGACATGCAGTATATCTCATCTTTGAAATGCAAGACATAGAAAGAACCTGCCTGTGTCTGTAGATACATACATGTGTGTACATACGTGTCTACTTACATGTGTGTGCAAGTGATTCTCTGGAGCATCCGCAAATGTGAAAACCCCTAGACAAGCCAATCCCTTGCCGTGGAGTCCACTCCAACTCCCAGCAATCTGACAGGACCGAGTAGACCTGCCCCCGCGGGTGCCCAGGCTTCGTCTTCCTGGGAGCAGGCTGCCACGTCTTTCTCCTGCACAGCGCGGAGGGTTTAGGACCGCCAGCTTTCCAGTGGCTAGCAGCTGAGTGCTTAACCACTGCACCACTAGAGCTCGTTGGGAAGAGGCTAACAGAGACGTTGTGGGGTGTGGCCGTGGTGGTTTAGCGGTCGAATTCTCACCTCCCATGCTGAGGCCTGACCTCGAGTCCTGGCCGGGGCGCCCCATGCGCAGCCAGCCCCTCGCCGGCCACGGGAGGCTTGTATGTGGCTGTGACGCCGAACAGGTCTTGGTAACAGGCCTCCGTGGGGCCTCCAGACTCAGACAGACGAAGAGGGAAGGCCTGGTGATCGACTTCTGAAAACCAGGTGGCGAGAACTCAACGGTGCCAGTGATGTGACTGGGAAGTGATCACACAGGTGACGCAGGGCCAGGCTGCCTTCCTTCTGCTGTGCCCTGAGGGCCACAAGTTGGGGCTGACTCAACCACAGCTGACAACAACAATGGAAATGTCAAGGCTGGAGGAAGCTTCAGAAATCATCAGGCCCTAATTCTTCCCATTTTACTGATGGGAAAACTGAGACCATATGTGATAGGCGACCTGTGTGAGGCCCATGCCAGCAACTGATGGAGTCTGGGCAGGACCCTCAGGATGGGCCCACCCCACAAAGGAGTTCAGGCATTTCCTACTCCTGAAGGACCAGAAATGGGGGTTGTGATGGCTGGCACTTTCAGGGTCCTTGCAACTCCTCAGGCTCTCTTCTAATCCACCCACACCTAGAGCAGCTACTGTTATTACTGACCTTCACAGGTGACAGCCTGGGACACAGAGACATGAGCTGGAGGTCCCCAAGCTAGGACCCAGGTGGCTAAGAATGAGCCCAGGCCAGTGGGCTTCTGACTCCAAAATGAGGTCGGGGGGCCTGGTGTGGGTTATGTCTTTCGAAGTCTGTTTGAGAGAGGAAGGGACCCTCACGGCAGAGCCTGGAGCAGTACAGACAGGAAATGCTGAGTCAGGAGACTGTTCCGGATGCGAGGAGACAGCGCCCCCCAGAAATGCTCATGGCTTTGCTGGTGCTGCAGCCGGGCACCTGGGCTCAGGGGTCAGGACTTCAGCTCACGGGGAGGTGGTCGTGAGCTGCTGTCACCTGCTTTTGGGGGCAAAGTGTTCTGATAAATTTGGAAATGTGCAACTGGTGTCCTCCTTAGAAGCGAGAATGGAAAGAGCGTGTCTTATTACTTCGGACGTTTTGTCCGCAGGGATCAGCCCCCAGAGAAGGACAGCGCTCTTGGTCAAGTAGAGGGTCACTGAAAAAGACGAAGACCCTCAATGAGGCAGGTCGATACAGCGGCTGCAGCGAGGGGCCAAGCAAACAGCTATTGTGGGCGTGGTGCAGGCGGCCGTGTTTCCTTCTGTTCCCGCACAGAGTCGCTATGAGTTGGCCCCAACTTGACGACACCTAACAACAGCAACATGCGCAGGACGCACACTTTCGAGGGAAGAGCACGGGTCTCTGTGAGCTGTCTGACGGAACCAGCCAGGAGGGGGGCAGATGTGTGGGGCACGTGGAGTGCTCTGCTTTGGGGGGCTTTTCTGGAGCTGGGACTGGGGGGGGCGGGCTAGCCATGCCCTCTGCAGGGGACTTTACACAGCGAATGTGTGTCTTCAAGCAGAAACACTGCCCTCCCTGACAGTGTTTAGTTGGGGAGACGTTTGTTCAGGGCTTGGTGAGTGTCCCTGCCACGAGCTTCCTGCAGAGTCCTGGCTGTGCTACTGACTCCCCATCGTGAGGTGTATCTCTAAAAACGGGGTTTCTTGGGCACCTCTGACAGTTCTCACCAGACAGGTAAGCGCAGGTGGGTGCAGTGGAGTGGAAGGGCGTTCCCACAGCCTGCTCAGCGACCAGGACACGGTGTGGCCCGCCCCAGCCCCGCCCCAGCCCCGCCCAGCCCCGCCCAGCCCCGCCCCAGCCCCGCCCCAGCCCCACCCCAGCCCCACCCAGCCCCAGGACGTCACGTGACCCGCCCAGCCCCGCCCAGCCCCGCCCAGCCCCGCCCAGCCCCGCCTCCAGCCCCGCCTCCAGCCCCACCCAGCCCCAGGATGTCACGTGACCCGCCCCAGCCCCGCCCAGCCCCAAGACGTCACATGGCCCGCCCTAGCCCCGCCCAGCCCTCAGGGTACAGCATACCTCGCCCCAGCCCCACCCCAGCCCCGCCCCTGCCCCGCCTCCAGCCCCGCCCAGCCCCAGGACGTCACGTGGCCCGCCCCCAGCCCCGCCCAGCCCCCACAAGTGAGGGCAGTCACATGGTGTTGGCGAGGTTGTGTGGGGGCTAGACGCTGTCATGTGTCTGCAATCACTGTGGGGCTCAGCTTCTCGGGCTGTGGTGCACGGTGGCATCTTTGCTGAAGTTGCATTTCAAGAGTCATCTCTGTTGTTGGGATGGAAGTGAAGGTCATGAGCCGGGTCCGAAAGCGGAGCGCCTGCCCAGTCTTGTCATTGCCCGCGGGCGCCGACTGTTTGAAGAGAGGCCAGAAGAGCTGACTTCAACAGCCTCCCAAGCCCTCGACACCAGCTGGTGTTGGAAATGTGTGTATGTGAGTGCGTGTGATTGCAGGCGTGTGTATAGTACATGTGTATGTGAATGTGTACATGGATCTGTAGGTGTGTTGGCATGTGTCTGTGTGTGCATTATGTGGATGTGTTTGTGTGTATCTGTGTGTCTGTGTCTGTCTGTGTGAATGTGTGTGTGTATTTGTAGTTCTGTTTATGTGCATGTTTGTATGAGTGTGTTTGCATGTACGAATGTGTGTGTGTGTACGTGTGAATGTGTTTATGTTAATGTATGAGTGTGTATTTGTGTATACGAGGTCTGACAAGTTTGTGAACTTGCCACCATGCACTTAACATCAGCAGCACTGTATGAACAGCTTGGTAAGGTTTCATAACCGTGGTGTATCAGTCTCACAGCTGTGTCAGGGTTGATGGCTTGCAGTGTCTCACTGAGTGGCGTATTTATTATTAGTGTTGCTTGTTTTTGTGTGCCATCATGAGAATACCAGAGCCTGAATTAGAGCAACAATCAAACATTAAATTTCTTATTAAACTTCGTAACAGTGGACTTGAAATCAGAGACATGTTAGTCCAAGTTTATGGGAATAATATCATGAAGAAATTTGTCTGAGAGGAGAGAAAGTGCCACTGATGAACAGAACTCAGGGTAGCAAGTAATGAGCAGAACTGACAAAAACATTGCAAAAATTTGTCAAGTTGTGGATCAAAATTGTCAGCTGACTGTGAGAGGCACAGTAGACCAAGTAAACATTGATAGAGAGCAGGAAAATCTTAACAGAAAATCTTGGCATGAGACAGGTGTGTGCAAAAATGGTCCCAAAGGAGCTCACTGATGAACAAAAGTTAAGGAAAGTTGAAGTCTGCCAAGACCTTTTGGAGAAGCAAGATGATGTTTTGCATTGTGCTGTCGCTGGTGGTGAAACATAGGTGCACCAATATGACCCTGAAACAAAGTGTCAGAGTGCACAGTGGAAGTCAGCTGGTTCTCCACGACCATAAAACTTCCTTCAGTCCTCCTCAAGGGTCACAATGATGTCGCTAACCTTTTTTGATATCAGAGGGATTGTTCATCATGAATTTGTACCAACTGGACAGATTGTGAGCCAAGTTTACTATTTGGAAGTGCTGAAAATGCTGTGTGAAAAAGTAAAATGAAAACGATGACTTCTGGCTCTTGCATCATGACAGTGCACCAGCTTACACGGCACTGTCTGTGAGAGTTTTAGCCAGTAAACAAATAACTGTATTGGAACACCCTCCCTGCTCGCCTGATCTGGCCCCCAGTGACTTGTTTCTTTACCTGAAGATAAAGGAAATTTTGAAAGGAAGACATTTCAGTGACATTCAGGATGTCAGGAGTAATATGACGCCAGCTCCGATGGCCATTCCAGAAAAAGAGTTCTAAAATTGCTTTGACGGCTGGACTAGGCACTGATGTCCATGCATGAATTCCCCACAAGAGTACTTAGAAGGTGGCCGTAGTGATACGTAGCACTTTTTCTAGGGTGAGTTCACGAATCTAGTTGTCAGACATTGTGTGTGTATGTGTGCTTGTATGTGTGAGTGTGTGTTTACGTGTAGGTGTAGGTGTTAGTGTGTGTATGAGTGTGTGTCAGTGTGAATGTGTGTAAACTTGGCATTCAAGCACATTGACCTACAAAAACAGTAATTTCATATTGTCCGTATAGCTGTGTCAACTTATGCATATTTTATACTATGTTTTACAAACATTCATTTTCCCTGACTGTAGAATGTGATAAACCTACTGTGAGCACTTAGAAACTAGAGAAAGGCTGAAGAGAGCAGACGGTGTCTCTCGGGGTCCCAGCGCACTGAGGTCTCATCTGCTTACCTTGTGCTGCAGGTTTTGGGTTCCCGGGCAAGCAAGGTGGCGACGAGGTCCTCCCTGGGAGTGTGTGGTTCTCCAAGCCACCACGCCCGCAACCTGGCAGCTGGCCGCTCCCCATTCCTCACCTTCTGACTCAGCCCAGCCCCTTCCCCTCCCTCCTGCCCTACCTGCTGCCCTCTGCAGACCGACCTGCAGGCCCCCCTCCCGGGCCTCCTCGCTGGCTGATTTGTGGGTGGGCTGAGCCAACGAGATGCCCCCTCAGGAGACTGGAGGGTGCAAGGAGAAAGGCCGGGGTGTTTCTTCTGCTCTCTTCCTGCCTTGCCTGGCTTCCCTGGCGGCGGACTGCTCTCGGTGACTCAGCGCCCGGCAGCTCCTCCTCGCGGCCAGATTTCCCCAGGAGCCGTGTCCTTCTGGGCCCTTGGTTCCTGTTGTTGCGTGGTGTCAGGTTGGTTCTGTGTCACAGAGACCGCATCTGGCAGATCAGGACTGCCCGCAGGGTTTCCTGAGCTGTCACCTCTGCAGAAGCACGTCTCCAGATGTCTCCCCCGCACAGCCCCTGGTAGGTTCAAACGGTAGATAGTTTGGTCAGCAGCCAAATGCTTAACCACTGGGCTCCTTCTTCTGTCCGAAGGCTGGGGATAACTATTTCCCGGGTCCCACTGTCACCAGCTTGCCCTGTGGCCTGTCCACACCTCTCTAAACAATGATTTGATTAATGCCTCCTCACCTGGACCTTATGGAGGGGATTCCCTTTCCTGGGCCCTGATTGGCCCTATGCTCTTACAGGTATGAGCTCATTCAAGTGTCACAACCCCCTAGCTGTGTCCTGGCTGTTCCCTCCTGGCCTGGGCTGAGTGTACACAGTGTTTTCCTGACGCTGCCCAGCTGGGTCCCCAGGTGATGGCCTAGACACCTGATGCCATGCTAAAAAAAATAGCACCACAGGCAGGTGCTTGGCAGCCTAGGAAGTGTCTCCCAGTTTTGGAGGCCGAAGTCCAGGTCAGAGTATCAGCTCGGGGGGAGCATCTCCCTTGTCAGCGGCCCCAGGAGCCCCTTGTGCCCCCTCGCTTGGTGTCAGTCTCCCCTAGGCGGGTGTCTGTGTCTACTCTGCTCTTTTTGTAAGATACTTGGAAGTGACCAGGGTAAGGACCTGCCCTATTCAGGTAGGACCTCATTAACACAACAAAAAACCCTCTTGTTTCCAATTTTCAAGCAGGGTCAAGTTTATAGGTATGGGGTCAGGACCCACTTCAACCGATGAGAGGCAGGTATGTGGATGTGACCTGATGTGTAGGTCGTTGACACTGCTGAGGGTCAAAAACACAGCAGCACTGTGCGTGGGTCCCCAAAAGGCCTTGATTCTTTGGCAACTGATGCCAGTCATTCACACACAGGTTCCTGTGGGCACCAACTTGTGGGACACTTCTTACCCAAAGCATCAGCCCCTGCACGTCACTGTCAACCTGTCATAACCTATGTGAGCCAGGGTTCTCTGCTGCAGCAGGGGTGGGTATTCTCATTCCACAAAGGTGGAAATTAGTGCTGAGTGAAAGCCACTTGTTCAAAGTCACACATTTTATAAATAGTCAAAGTGTGATTTGCAACCAGGTAGTCTACATTTTATGTCTTTTAAAAATATTTTATAGTGCCAATTACAAAGCTGTTTCCAACCTCGTCCAGTTTTCCCCATCTCCTGGGTCTCGCAGTCTGAGATTGCAAAGTTGCTTGCAATGTGACAGGGAAGCTTGGTTATGGGGGGAAGGCTGGTCTTTTGTCTTCCCAGGAAACGATATCTTGGCCATCTGTTTACAGAGTGGGTTAGCCCACGATTTACCAGTCAGCATCAAAATAACCTAGCTTTTGCCAGTTCGTTTAGTCGTTTCATTGTGTCTCTTCAAACAGATATTTTTTGCTAACTAAAAGGTTGGCAGTGGGAACCCACCCAGTTGCTCCATGGAAGCAAGGTCTGGCAACCTGCTTCTGCAAAGTTACAGCCAATAAAATCCCAAGGGGCCATTCTGCTCTGTCAAGGTGATTGCTGTGAATCAAAATGGACTCAACAGCACTCAACAACAACAGTCTGTCTATGTCTGCATCTATACGTGCACCTAACTCTGCATCTCCAAGAGTCTCCCTGGTGGCTCAGTCGAATTATGGCAGGACCAGTGCCCAGTGTGGACACTGCACCTGATGGAGGAGGAAGGGGAGGGGCTGAGTGTGGGATATGCTGGTCATGTTGTCATCTTTGTTAGGGCACAGAGTAGAAATGGTTCCAACATCTCTGTTTCTTTTTTTTTTCTGAAAATAGCTTTTCATTTTGGGATAATTTTGTTCATTTCTTTAAGTCTAGGTGACATACAGATGGGTTGTGTCTTTTGATCCAAGATGTCACTCGCTGTCTCTTTACTGGAGCATTCAGTCCATTCACATTCAATGTAATTATTGATAGGTATGTGTTCAGTGCTGTCATTGTGATATGTTTGCTTTTGTGTTGATGTTTTCCCTGTTGTTCTTATTAATCTGGGACATACTTCTTTGTGAGTTGATTTTTCACCTTTTTCAGGGTTGATTTTGTGGTTGTTGAGACTCCTGTATTATGTTTCTTGATATAGTATGTTGCATCTTTGTTGTGCTTTACAGCTGCCTCTGTGATCCCACTTAATAAACTATGTATAAACCCAATTTTAATTACTACCAGCCTTGTCAACTTCCTCTCCATCTGGAAGGACTATGATGACTGCAGTACATCCCTCTTTTTAATATGATGACATCATAGTTTTCATGATATAATCACTAAATCATTTCTTTCGCTATTATAGCTTTGATTGAGTTTGGAGCCCTCCCTAACTAAGGATTGTGGATGATGTGTCCTTCTAAAATATGAAGTTAGTGGTTTTGTTCTTCTAAGCCAAGAGATTCTTTCAACATTTCTTGTAGCTTTGGTTTGGTTTTTACAAAGTCTGTGACTTTATGTTTGTCTTGTGAATGTCTTAATTTCATTTTCATATTTGAAAGATAGTTTTGCAGGATATATAATTCTTAGTTGGAAGTTCGTCTTCTTCAAGGCTTTGAATGTGTCATGCCACTGTCTCCATGCCAGCATTGTTTCTGCTGAGAAATCTGATGAAAATCTATGGATTTCCTTCTGAATGTTAGCTTTGCTTTGAGTCTTGCTGCCTTTAAGAGTTTCTGTTTATGTTTCATTTTGTTAAGCTTGGTTATAGTATATTTTGGAGTCTTTTTTTTGAGATCTACATTGAGTGGTTTCGATATATATCTTGGATATCTATATTCTCTTCTTTCATAATTTCAGCGAAGTTTTCTGTCAGCAGCTCAACAATAATACTCTCTGTATTCTCAGGTGTCTTGCCCTGTTCAGGAACTCCAATTAATCATAGATTGTTCCTCTTAATAGAGTCCCACATGCTTCTTAATGCTTTTTCATTTTTCTTGTTTCTTTTTTTTCTGATTTCTCCTTCTAGAGGCTGGAGTCAGTACTCAGTCTTCCAAATCAGAAAGTCTCTTTTCCATTTGTTTCATTCTGTTTTCTTGGCTTTGAACTGAAGTTTCAATGTTTTTGACTTTGTTCATCGTCTGTTGGATTTTCGAGTGCTGGTGTTCCATCAGATCAGACAGCTTGCTTAATTTTTCATTTTGCTGTGCTGCATTTTGAATAAGGTCTAGGAGGGCTCTCTATATAATCCTTTTGTATTCACCTTCTGATAGTTTCAGAAAGGTTTCTTCATCTGGGGCTCTCTGAAGCCATGGGTGATTCCTTCATTACTCTTTTATCCAGAGTTTGTTGCTTTTGGCGCATCATGTGAGTCTATAAATGCTGGGAGAGATGCTGTGAGGATGGACCACAGTTGTTTCTCTAGGCCGTCTTAAGATGAGAAGTAAAAAGTATTTGACAACTTCCAAAGTCAGTCAGGTTTTCAGGTGTTAGCACGTGGCAAAGTAAGCACCTCTATATCAAACCCTAGGTGTTATAAACTAGCTCAAAATACAGAAAGGCTGCTGCCCTGCTGACCTCTGCTATTGGGTTCTAGCTGTAGGTGATACTGTGTAGAATTCTGTTTTTATGCTGGAAAAGTGCTCTCTCCTGGGCAGGCACTGCCTCCCAGCCCAGGAATTAGGTCCAGCTGAGGCTTCCGTATAGGTATACCTGCCTCTCAGTGGAACAAGATAGTGTCCTGCACAAGCTTGCCACCTGGCTGGGACCAGGTTACTGAGAGAAAGAGAGGCCAAAAGTGCCGAGATGCCTAGAGTCCACAGCCTCTGTTGCTAGGCCCCAGCCTCAGGCAACACTGTGAGAAACACCGCCTGTCTGCTGGAAAAGCACTCTGCCCCTGGCAAGCGGTGCCTCACAGCCTAGGAATGAAGTCCAGCCAGGGCCTGCACCTGGGCGTCTCCATCTCCCAATGGATCAAGCTGGCGTACTGCACAAGCTTGTCACTGCATCCATATGGCCACCATGTTGCGGAGGTGGAAAGATAGGCCAAAGGAGCTGAGATGCAGAGTCCAAAGCTGGGCTCTCAGAACATGGCAATTGCACTTGCTGATCCCAGCAGCAGTGCATTTGAGACCAGCAGCTAGTCAAGTCCCAGCTCCGCCTGCTGGCCAAAACAGAGAGAAAAAAAGTCAAAATAGTGAGTTACCTTTGTTTTGTGCAAGACTGGAGTCAGTGAAAACGAGGAAGTTTTGTGTTCAGTGATATGAAGTCAAAATTAACAGCCCTATGCTGCATCCTAGGGCTCACTAGGTGTCCAGAAGGCTCCATTTAATTATCAGTTCAGGTCTTGGTTTTCAGAGGGATTTAAGGAGATTCGTGTTTAGCCTGCCATGTTAACTCCGCCCCTCATTTTGGGATAATTTTGGACTATAAAAAAGTTGCAAAGACTGTAGAAAGAGTTTCCTTATAGCCCTCACCCAGCTCCCCCAATGGTAGACTCTTATGTCGCTGCAACATTCTTGTCAGAACTAAGAGATCAGTTGTTAGGTGCCGTCAAGCTGGTTCTGACTTGTAGCGAGCCTGTGAACAACAGAACGAAATACTGCCCAGTCTTGTGCCATGGCCACACTCATGCTTAAGCCCATTGTTGTGACTGCTGTGTCAATCTGTCTCATTGAGGGTTCTCCCTCTTGTTTGCTGACCCTCCACTCTACCAAGCATTATGGCATTTTCCAGGGACTGATCCTCCCTGACAACATGTCCAAAGTATGTAAGACTCAGTCTTGCTGTCTTGTTTCCATGGAGCACTCTTCCAAGGATGCGTTCCTGGCAATGAAGCCCCCATCTTTATTGAGTTTTGCAGATTTTTCCACTCATTGTTTTCCTGCTCCAGGGTCCAGTTCAGGGAACAGTGTTGCAGATGGTCAGCCCATCTGTGCTTCCTCTGCTGTCACAGTTTCTGAGACTTTCCTTGGTTTCTACAGCCTTGACAGTTTTGAAGAGTACTTTAACCATTGGGAGATTGGCAGCCTGGGTCTGCTGGACTTGCTCTCCTACTTTTGGTTGGTTATATAAGTACTTGCTGGTTATATAAGATATTCTGTAAAAAATCTGAAAAGCAAAAACAAACAAACAAACAAACAAACTGAAAACAAAACCCCAAACAACCCAACCCCTTGTTGTCTAGTTGGTTCCAGCTCCTCACAGAGACCCTACAGAACTGAACAGAGCAGCCCTACAGGGTTTCCAAGGCTATAAGTGTATCTTTTTTTTTTTAATTTTTATTTAACATAACTGAGTGAAAATGTACATTCACGTATAAATTTACATGCCCACATATATGCAGCTTCCACTGCTCTCCCTGTCCGGTGACTGCACACTATTCCTGTCTGCTCCATACATGTCTCATCCTCCCAACAACCTCCTTTCCCCTCCTCTCCGTCCACTCCCCTTCCTCCAGCCAGAGGTCAGCAAGATGATATTCTGTAGATGTATAGAACCACAAAGTGCTTCCAATATATGGTTACTCTGCATTGCCAAGTCCAATTCATTCCTGTCCAAAGAGTGGACCTTTGTTATAATTTATGGGAAAGGGCAGCATCAGGGCCAGGGACCATGCTCTCAGAGGAACCCCAAAACCGCTGGACCATCAGTTGAGGTCTTTTCGTGGAGATCTCATGATGCACCCCTTTTTATTCTTGTGTTGCCAGTGAGACTCCTCTCTGTGAGCTCCATTGTGGCTATCACTTGTGGTGGCCGGGCACCATCCAGTTCTTCCGGTCCCAAGTCGATGTAGGTACCCACTGTTGTGGGTCTCTCTGTCTTCTCAGTTGTCTTTACCACATGTCATTTTGGTCCTCGGTGAGCATCTGTTCCTGCTGAGTTGGGACCATTTGCTGTGTCCTTGGATGGCACCTTGGCAGCTTTTAAGACCCCAGATGCCACTCACCAATGTGGGGTGCAGAGAGCTCTCTTAGCAAAATGCTAGTTGTGCCAATTGGCCTGGAATTTGCCTAAGAGCGTGGTCACCCACCCCCTGCCCCAGCTACTCTATCCTTGCAGTATTGAGTCAAGATGGAAGGAGTACTCAAGTTATGCTGAAGTCCACTTAATGTTGTTTTTGTTCCTAATGTGTGCTATCACCGCTTTCTCCCAATTAGATTTCTAGTAACTGTCTAAACTAAACCCTCCACCCATCACCCTCTCTCCCTCCCCTCCCTTGCAGCTGTCAAAGAGTCTTTTCTTCTATATACAAGTCTGTTTTTGAGGTCTTATCGTAGAGGTCTCATACAGTATTTGTCCCTTTGTCGCTGACTACTTTCACTCAACATAATGTCTTCCAGTTGAAACCAGGTTAGGAGATGTTTCCTGGAATCACCGTTATTCTTTATCATTGCGTAGTGCTCCATTGAGTATATGTACCATAGTTTACCTATCCATTCTTCTATTGTTGGGCATCTGGGTTGATTCCATCTTTTTGCTATCGTGGACTGTGCTGTGGTAAACATTCTGGTGCATGTGTCCGTTGGTGTGAAAGACCTTGAATCTGTAGGATATATTCCAAGTAGTGGTATAAGTGTATCTTGATGCAGACTGTCACATCTCTCCCTCCTGGAGCAGCTGGTGAGTTTGAACTGACACTCTTTCTGTTCTCAGCTGAGCTCTTAACCAATGGACCCCCAGGACTCCTCCTGAATGCCTCATACTCACCTAGTTTCTTCCCTGCCCCAGACCTAGAATCAGCTACTCCTCCAAGGAGTCTCAGTTTCTTCTACTTGAGAATGGAATTTAGAAACCAAGATTTGATTGCTGGGCGGGCTTGTTGCCACTCGGGGCTGTTGTTCCCAGGCCTTGTAAACACATACATTTATGCTAATCCCTGTACACAGTCCACCCCCAGATTGGAGGAGGAAGACACAAGCCTGAGGGCCTGTGAAGGAGGTGCTGCACAGTTCTGGTCTGAACTGGGACAGTGACTGGAGGGTGGGCACTGGAGCACAGTGGGGCCAGAGTGGTTGGTTAACTGGTAAGGGGCTGAGTGCAGAGGCATCTGGAGGAAACCCAGATTTGTAGAACAAGAGTTTTCCAGGACTTGTGTGGTATCAAGTCTGACTTGGGAAAGAGGTTTGAGCAGCCTTTGGAACACAGATGAGGAGACTGACTGAAGCTTAGGACAGGAGATTAGGCTGGAGGCTTGGGAATAGGTGTCTTAAGACCGGAAGGTACAGAACTTCTGAGGCAGATTGTTTTCCAACATAGCGGCAACAACCTCTTTCATCCCCCATGTCTTCTTCCATTGTGAGGTTAGCACTCCCCATCAAGCATGGGTGATACATGTTTTCTCTCTTTGTATCTGAATGGGACTATGACTGTGGCAGAAGGCACACTATGTGACTGGAGGGGCTGTCTGTAAAAAGCTGCACAGCCTGTGCTGGGTTCTATTGGGAAGCTTGCTCTTGGAACCCAGTCATTGCATAAAGTACCACAAGGAGAGGTCACATGGGATGTTCAGCTGACAGCCCTCATTGGCGTATCCTGTTACAGTCAGCACTGTCCTCTGGAAACATGAGTGAGCAAGTATAAGAGACCCCAGGGAGAACCGCCCCGCTGAGCCCCACCAACCTCTAGGACCCTGAGAGATAACAATACAACCTTGTTGGTATTTCTGTTCCTAAGTTTTGGGGTGAGTCATCAAGCAGTAATCGAGCGCCAGAACCACTGCTTTCTGTCTAGGTCCAAGCAATGGAATAAGATTTATTGAGTGTCTCATGTAAGATGCTTTAAGCTTCGTTAGGCTAAGACTTGAAAGAAATGAAATATGGTCAGTTGTATGTGGCTTGTGCTCTTCACTTTCCCATCAATCTACGGGAAAGTGTAGCATGGAGTCAACATTAACCCACGATTAGAAATGGCACTTTTTTAAAAAGCAGTGCTCGTTAATCAAAACTAATGGTGTCTGATGTTTTCATGTGAGTTTTAGAATCCCGTTTTGCTAATTGTCTTCTTTTTGGTGTGTGATTCTGTGGATGTTAGTGCAATGCTCTCACTGTCAATGGTTGAAAGGAGATGCTCAGTGTGGAGATTTCTAAGTGTAATTTTTAAAAAAGCACATAGAGGGAAGTTTGATTAAATAGACTTTTATAGCCTCTGTTTTCTAAACAACAACAGTTAATTACAATGGGATGTTATTTGTGCAGGCAGAGCCCTTCATATACGGAATTCTGAGCAGTTTACAGAAACTTGAAGCCTTAGTTTTGCCTTTATTCAGTATGCAAATAAAGCATATAAATATTCCATCAAGCCCTTTAAATTGTCAGCCAAACATATCTTTTTTATTATTAGATCAGGAAACTCAAATACAGTTCCTCTTTATTGGCTTAATTAACATATTAAAAATACAACTTGGTGTCAACTTCTTCTGTTCTTTTCCCAGCTTAAAGCACTAGTAACTGTTTTCTGGGACTTGAAATTCTATTCCTCTAGGTAAATAGTTGTGTTTCCTATTAATACTGTCATTATTTGTTTAGATCCAGATGGGAGGAAGCTGAGGGATGAAGGCACTCACTGAAAGGCTGACGGTGATTTTCTGTTTGTTTGATGCTAAACCAATATTGTTTCACCCAGAAGAGAAATTTATTCTTTCTAATTTGATAGAAACCTCTAATGCAAATGGCTGTCCTGTGTTTCTGTTCCTGTAGGTCAGGAGATGAAAGCTAATGGGGATCTGGCACTTGGGGTGACTTTCCGAAGGGCCGGTTAGGGATAGTGGGCACAGTCCACCAGGGCATTGTGGGTCCTTGCATCGTGGTTAAGAGCTTGGCTGCTAACCAAGAGGTTGGCAATTTGAATCCACCAGGCCTTCCTTGAAAGTCCTATGGAGCCATTCTGCTCTGTCTTGTAGGGTCACTGTGAGGTAGAGTGGACTCACTGACAAGGCTTACTTTTGGTTTAGGAGGGACCAGGTAGTGTAGTAGCTGAGAGCCACAGCTGTCAGCCAGGAGGTTGGCAGCTGGAATTCACTAGGTGCTCCTTGGAAATGCCATGGGCAGTT
>CM053153.1:110229840-110237433 GCA_028571685.1 Heterohyrax brucei | reverse complement strand
CCCTAACCCCCTAACCCTAACCTCTACCCCTAACCCCTAACCCTAACCCCCTAACCCTAACCCTAACCCCCTAACCCACCCTAACCCCTAACCCCCTAACCCCTAACCCCCTAACCCTAACCCTAACCCCCTAACCCCTAACCCTAACCCCCTAACCCTAACCCTAACCCCCTAACCCTAACCCTACCCCCTAACCCCTAACCCTAACCCCCCTAACCCTACCCTAACCCCTAACCCTAACCCACCCCCTAACCCTAACCCTAACCCCCTAACCCTAACCCTAACCCCCTAACCCTAACCCTAACCCCCTAACCCTAACCCTAACCCCCTAACCCTAACCCAACCCCCTAACCCTAACCCTAACCCCCTAACCTAACCCTACCCCCTAACCCACCCTAACCCCCTAACCCTAACCCCCTAACCCCTAACCCTAACCCCCTAACCCCCTAACCCTAACCCCCTAACCCTACCCCAACCCCCTACCCTAACCCCACCCTAACCCCTAACCCTAACCCCCAACCCCTAACCCCCTAACCCTAACCCCCTAACCCTAACCCCCAACCCTAACCCCTAACCCTAACCCCCTAACCCTAACCCAACCCCTAACCCTAACCCTCCCTAACCCTAACCCCCTAACCCTAACCCTAACCCCTAACCCCTAACCCTAACCCCCTAACCCTCTAACCCCCTAACCCTCTAACCCCCTAACCCCTAACCCCACTAACCCCTAACCCCTAACCCCCTAACCCTAACCCTAACCCTAACCCTCTAACCCTAACCCCCTAACCCTAACCCCCTAACCCCTAACCCCTAACCCCTAACCCTCTAACCCTAACCCCTAACCCCTAACCCTCTAACCCTAACCCACTAACCCCTAACCCCTAACCCTCTAACCCTAACCCTCTAACCCTAACCCTAACCCTAACCCTCTAACCCTAACCCCTAACCCCTAACCCTCTAACCCCTAACCCTCTAACCCTAACCCCTAACCCTCTAACCCCTAACCCCTAACCCTCTAACCCTAACCCCTAACCCTCTAACCCTAACCCCCTAACCCTCTAACCCTAACCCTCTAACCCTCTAACCCTAACCCCTCTAACCCTCTAACCCTAACCCTCTAACCCTCTAACCCTAACCCCTAACCCTCTAACCCTAACCCCCTAACCCTCTAACCCTAACCCCCTAACCCTCTAACCCTAACCCCCTAACCCTCTAACCCTAACCCCCTAACCCTCTAACCCTAACCCCTAACCCTCTAACCCTAACCCCCTAACCCTCTAACCCTAACCCCCTAACCCTCTAACCCTAACCCCCTAACCCTCTAACCCTAACCCCCTAACCCTCTAACCCTAACCCCCTAACCCTCTAACCCTAACCCCCTAACCCTCTAACCCTAACCCCCTAACCCTCTAACCCTAACCCCCTAACCCTCTAACCCTAACCCCACCCCTAACCCTCTAACCCTAACCCCCTAACCCTCTAACCCTAACCCCCTAACCCTCTAACCCTAACCCCCTAACCCTCTAACCCTAACCCCCTAACCCTCTAACCCTAACCCCCTAACCCTCTAACCCTAACCCCCTAACCCTCTAACCCTAACCCCCTAACCCTCTAACCCTAACCCCCTAACCCTCTAACCCTAACCCCCTAACCCTCTAACCCTAACCCCCTAACCCTCTAACCCTAACCCCCTAACCCTCTAACCCTAACCCCCTAACCCTCTAACCCTAACCCCCTAACCCTCTAACCCTAACCCCCTAACCCTCTAACCCTAACCCCCTAACCCTCTAACCCTAACCCCCTAACCCTCTAACCCTAACCCCCTAACCCTCTAACCCTAACCCCCTAACCCTCTAACCCTAACCCCCTAACCCTCTAACCCTAACCCCCTAACCCTCTAACCCTAACCCCCTAACCCTCTAACCCTAACCCCCTAACCCTCTAACCCTAACCCCCTAACCCTCTAACCCTAACCCCCTAACCCTCTAACCCTAACCCCCTAACCCTCTAACCCTAACCCCCTAACCCTCTAACCCTAACCCCCTAACCCTCTAACCCTAACCCCCTAACCCTCTAACCCTAACCCCCTAACCCTCTAACCCTAACCCCCTAACCCTCTAACCCTAACCCCCTAACCCTCTAACCCTAACCCCCTAACCCTCTAACCCTAACCCCCCTAACCCTCTAACCCTAACCCCCTAACCCTCTAACCCTAACCCCCTAACCCTCTAACCCTAACCCCCTAACCCTCTAACCCTAACCCCCTAACCCTCTAACCCTAACCCCCTAACCCTCTAACCCTAACCCCCTAACCCTCTAACCCTAACCCCCTAACCCTCTAACCCTAACCCCCTAACCCTCTAACCCTAACCCCCTAACCCTCTAACCCTAACCCCCTAACCCTCTAACCCTAACCCCCTAACCCTCTAACCCTAACCCCCTAACCCTCTAACCCTAACCCCCTAACCCTCTAACCCTAACCCCCTAACCCTCTAACCCTAACCCCCTAACCCTCTAACCCTAACCCCCTAACCCTCTAACCCTAACCCCCTAACCCTCTAACCCTAACCCCCTAACCCTCTAACCCTAACCCCCTAACCCTCTAACCCTAACCCCTAACCCTCTAACCCTAACCCCCTAACCCTCTAACCCTAACCCCCTAACCCTCTAACCCTAACCCCCTAACCCTCTAACCCTAACCCCTAACCCTCTAACCCTAACCCCCTAACCCTCTAACCCTAACCCCTAACCCTCTAACCCTAACCCCCTAACCCTAACCCCTAACCCTAACCCTCTAACCCTAACCCCTAACCCTAACCCTCTAACCCTAACCCTCTAACCCTAACCCTCTAACCCTAACCCTCTAACCCTAACCCTCTAACCCTAACCCTCTAACCCTAACCCTCTAACCCTAACCCTCTAACCCTAACCCTCTAACCCTAACCCTCTAACCCTAACCCTCTAACCCTAACCCTCTAACCCTAACCCTCTAACCCTAACCCTCTAACCCTAACCCTCTAACCCTAACCCTCTAACCCTAACCCTCTAACCCTAACCCTCTAACCCTAACCCTCTAACCCTAACCCTCTAACCCTAACCCTCTAACCCTAACCCTCTAACCCTAACCCTCTAACCCTAACCCTCTAACCCTAACCCTCTAACCCTAACCCTCTAACCCTAACCCTCTAACCCTAACCCTCTAACCCTAACCCTCTAACCCTAACCCTCTAACCCTAACCCTCTAACCCTAACCCTCTAACCCTAACCCTCTAACCCTAACCCTCTAACCCTAACCCTCTAACCCTAACCCTCTAACCCTAACCCTCTAACCCTAACCCTCTAACCCTAACCCTCTAACCCTAACCCTCTAACCCTAACCCTCTAACCCTAACCCTCTAACCCTAACCCTCTAACCCTAACCCTCTAACCCTAACCCTCTAACCCTAACCCTCTAACCCTAACCCTCTAACCCTAACCCTCTAACCCTAACCCTCTAACCCTAACCCTCTAACCCTAACCCTCTAACCCTAACCCTCTAACCCTAACCCTCTAACCCTAACCCTCTAACCCTAACCCTCTAACCCTAACCCTCTAACCCTAACCCTCTAACCCTAACCCTCTAACCCTAACCCTCTAACCCTAACCCTCTAACCCTAACCCTCTAACCCTAACCCTCTAACCCTAACCCTCTAACCCTAACCCTCTAACCCTAACCCTCTAACCCTAACCCTCTAACCCTAACCCTCTAACCCTAACCCTCTAACCCTAACCCTCTAACCCTAACCCTCCTAACCCTAACCCCCTAACCCTAACCCTCTAACCCTAACCCCCTAACCCTAACCCCCTAACCCTAACCCCCTAACCCTAACCCCCTAACCCTAACCCCCTAACCCTAACCCCCTAACCCTAACCCCTAACCCTAACCCCTAACCCTAACCCCTAACCCTAACCCCCTAACCCTAACCCCCTAACCCTAACCCTAACCCCTAACCCTAACCCTAACCCCTAACCCTAACCCTAACCCCCTAACCCTAACCCTAACCCTAACCCTAACCCTAACCCTAACCCTAACCCTAACCCTAACCCTAACCCTAACCCTAACCCTAACCCTAACCCTAACCCTAACCCTAACCCTAACCCTAACCCTAACCCTAACCCTAACCCTAACCCTAACCCTAACCCTAACCCTAACCCTAACCTAACCCTAACCCTAACCCTAACCCTAACCCTAACCCTAACCCTAACCCTAACCCTAACCCTAACCCTAACCCTAACCCTAACCCTAACCCTAACCCTAACCCTAACCCTAACCCTAACCCTAACCCTAACCCTAACCCTAACCCTAACCCTAACCCTAACCCTAACCCTAACCCTAACCCTAACCCTAACCCTAACCCTAACCCTAACCCTAACCCTAACCCTAACCCTAACCCTAACCCTAACCCTAACCCTAACCCTAACCCTAACCCTAACCCTAACCCTAACCCTAACCCTAACCCTAACCCTAACCCTAACCCTAACCCTAACCCTAACCCTAACCCTAACCCTAACCCTAACCCTAACCCTAACCCTAACCCTAACCCTAACCCTAACCCTAACCCTAACCCTAACCCTAACCCTAACCCTAACCCTAACCCTAACCCTAACCCTAACCCTAACCCTAACCCTAACCCTAACCCTAACCCTAACCCTAACCCTAACCTAACCCTAACCCTAACCCTAACCCTAACCCTAACCTAACCCTAACCCTAACCCTAACCCTAACCCTAACCCTAACCCTAACCCTAACCCTAACCCCTAACCCTAACCCTAACCCTAACCCTAACCCTAACCCCTAACCCCTAACCCTAACCCTAACCCTAACCCTAACCCTAACCCTAACCCTAACCCTAACCCTAACCCTAACCTAACCCTAACCCTAACCCTAACCCTAACCCTAACCCTAACCCTAACCCTAACCCTAACCCTAACCCTAACCCTAACCCTAACCCTAACCCTAACCCTAACCCTAACCCTAACCCTAACCCTAACCCTAACCCTAACCCTTCTAACCCTAACCCTAACCCTTCTAACCCTAACCCTAACCCTTCTAACCCTAACCCTAACCCTTCTAACCCTAACCCTAACCCTTCTAACCCTAACCCTAACCCTTCTAACCCTAACCCTAACCCTTCTAACCCTAACCCTAACCCTTCTAACCCTAACCCTAACCCTTCTAACCCTAACCCTAACCCTTCTAACCCTAACCCTAACCCTTCTAACCCTAACCCTAACCCTTCTAACCCTAACCCTAACCCTTCTAACCCTAACCCTAACCCTTCTAACCCTAACCCTAACCCTTCTAACCCTAACCCTAACCCTTCTAACCCTAACCCTAACCCTTCTAACCCTAACCCTAACCCTTCTAACCCTAACCCTAACCCTTCTAACCCTAACCCTAACCCTTCTAACCCTAACCCTAACCCTTCTAACCCTAACCCTAACCCTTCTAACCCTAACCCTAACCCTTCTAACCCTAACCCTAACCCTTCTAACCCTAACCCTAACCCTTCTAACCCTAACCCTAACCCTTCTAACCCTAACCCTAACCCTTCTAACCCTAACCCTAACCCTTCTAACCCTAACCCTAACCCTTCTAACCCTAACCCTAACCCTTCTAACCCTAACCCTAACCCTTCTAACCCTAACCCTAACCCTTCTAACCCTAACCCTAACCCTTCTAACCCTAACCCTAACCCTTCTAACCCTAACCCTAACCCTTCTAACCCTAACCCTAACCCTTCTAACCCTAACCCTAACCCTTCTAACCCTAACCCTAACCCTTCTAACCCTAACCCTAACCCTTCTAACCCTAACCCTAACCCTTCTAACCCTAACCCTAACCCTTCTAACCCTAACCCTAACCCTTCTAACCCTAACCCTAACCCTTCTAACCCTAACCCTAACCCTTCTAACCCTAACCCTAACCCTTCTAACCCTAACCCTAACCCTTCTAACCCTAACCCTAACCCTTCTAACCCTAACCCTAACCCTTCTAACCCTAACCCTAACCCTTCTAACCCTAACCCTAACCCTTCTAACCCTAACCCTAACCCTTCTAACCCTAACCCTAACCCTTCTAACCCTAACCCTAACCCTTCTAACCCTAACCCTAACCCTTCTAACCCTAACCCTAACCCTTCTAACCCTAACCCTAACCCTTCTAACCCTAACCCTAACCCTTCTAACCCTAACCCTAACCCTTCTAACCCTAACCCTAACCCTTCTAACCCTAACCCTAACCCTTCTAACCCTAACCCTAACCCTAACCCTAACCCTAACCCTAACCCTAACCCTAACCCTAACCCTCTAACCCTAACCCTAACCCTCTAACCCTAACCCTCTAACCCTAACCCTAACCCTCTAACCCTAACCCTAACCCTCTAACCCTAACCCTAACCCTCTAACCCTAACCCTAACCCTCTAACCCTAACCCTCTAACCCTAACCCTAACCCTCTAACCCTAACCCTCTAACCCTAACCCTAACCCTCTAACCCTAACCCTAACCCTCTAACCCTAACCCTAACCCTCTAACCCTCTAACCCTAACCCTCTAACCCTCTAACCCTAACCCTCTAACCCTCTAACCCTAACCCTCTAACCCTCTAACCCTAACCCTCTAACCCTCTAACCCTAACCCTCTAACCCTCTAACCCTAACCCTCTAACCCTCTAACCCTAACCCTCTAACCCTCTAACCCTAACCCTCTAACCCTCTAACCCTAACCCTCTAACCCTCTAACCAACCCTAACCCTCTAACCCTAACCCTCTAACCCTAACCCTCTAACCCTCTAACCCTAACCCTCTAACCCTCTAACCCTAACCCTCTAACCCTCTAACCCTAACCCTCTAACCCTCTAACCCTAACCCTCTAACCCTCTAACCCTAACCCTCTAACCCTCTAACCCTCTAACCCTAACCCTCTAACCCTAACCCTCTAACCCTAACCCTCTAACCCTAACCCTCTAACCCTAACCCTCTAAACCCTCTAACCCTAACCCTCTAAACCCTCTAACCCTAACCCTCTAAACCCTCTAACCCTAACCCTCTAAACCCTCTAACCCTAACCCTCTAAACCCTCTAACCCTAACCCTCTAAACCCTCTAACCCTAACCCTCTAAACCCTCTAACCCTAACCCTCTAAACCCTCTAACCCTAACCCTCTAAACCCTCTAACCCTAACCCTCTAAACCCTCTAACCCTAACCCTCTAAACCCTCTAACCCTAACCCTCTAAACCCTCTAACCCTAACCCTCTAAACCCTCTAACCCTAACCCTCTAAACCCTCTAACCCTAACCCTCTAAACCCTCTAACCCTAACCCTCTAAACCCTCTAACCCTAACCCTCTAAACCCTCTAACCCTAACCCTCTAAACCCTCTAACCCTAACCCTCTAAACCCTCTAACCCTAACCCTCTAAACCCTCTAACCCTAACCCTCTAAACCCTCTAACCCTAACCCTCTAAACCCTCTAACCCTAACCCTCTAAACCCTCTAACCCTAACCCTCTAAACCCTCTAACCCTAACCCTCTAAACCCTCTAACCCTAACCCT
>CM053153.1:110214840-110224840 GCA_028571685.1 Heterohyrax brucei | reverse complement strand
ACCCTAACCCTCTAACCCCCTACCCCTCTACCCCTCTACCCCTAACCCTAACCCTCTAACCCTCAACCCTCTAATCCTAACCCTAAAACCCTAGCTCCCACCCTCCGCCCTCACTCTTCTAACCCTAACTCTTCTAACCCTCACTCTTCTAACCCTCGCCCTCACCCTCACTCTCACCCTCACCCTCACCCTCACCCTCACCTCCTAACTCTTCTAACCCTCACCCTCACCCTCCCACCCTAACTCTTCTA
Source organism: Heterohyrax brucei (assembly GCA_028571685.1). Taxonomy (NCBI): domain Eukaryota; kingdom Metazoa; phylum Chordata; class Mammalia; order Hyracoidea; family Procaviidae; genus Heterohyrax; species Heterohyrax brucei. The sequence continues at coordinate 110,224,589 of CM053153.1, read as the reverse complement.
ACCCTCCCCCCTCCCCTCTCCCCCTAACTCTTCTAACCCTCCCCCTCTCCCCCTCTCCCCCTAACTCTTCCAACCCTCCCCCCTCCCCCTCTCCCCCTCTCCCCCACACACCCACCCCTTCCCCTCCCCCATCACCCCCTGACCCCCTCCCCTCACGCCCTCCACCCCCCCCATCTTCACCTTCACCCTCCCCCTCCCATTCCACCTCAACCCTAAACCCCAAACCCGACGCCCTAGCCCTAAACCCGACGCCCTAGCCCTAACCCGATGCCCTAGCCCTAACCCGACGCCCTAACCCTAAGCTGACGCTCTAACCCTAACCCTAACCCCTAACCCCCTAACCCTCTAACCCCCCGAACCCGAATCTGAATCCTAACCCAAATCCAAACCCGAACCCGATCCCAGAACCCTGAACCCCAACCCTAAACCCGACCCTAACCCCAGACCCCAACCTCAACTCTAACCCTCTAACCCTAACCCCCCGAACCCGAACCCGAACCCAAATCCAAACCGGAACCCGATTCCAGAACCCTGAACCTCAACCCGAAACCCGACCCTAACCCCTGAACCCCAACCCCAACTCTAACTCTCTAACCTCTAACTCCCTAAACCTAACCTTCTAACCCTCTAACCTGCAAACCCCAAACCCCCAAACTCTAACCCTGTCCCCACAACGACGCTGTGGCGCGGCGCCCTAGCCCTGGGCCTGGCCTTACACCGTAGCCCCACTTGCCACACCTTAACCCTAACCCTAACTGGATACCCTAACCTGACACTCAACACCCTAACCTTACCCCAACACGCTATCCAAATACCCTAACTCTAACCCGACACCCTAAAACCGCCAGACCCCCCACCCTCCCAGAACTTACCTTCTTGATGCAGGCCAGGTTCAGTGAAGAACAAACACACACACACACACAGGTTTTGAATCAACTTTTAATGATTTACAAGTTCCATGTGGCCTGGCACACAGGACCAAAAACACTCCGTTCAAAACGAAGCCCCCCAGATATAAAGCACTCACTTCTCTACTTCACTATGACTCACAGCAACCCCACAGGACAGATTACAACTGTCCCATACGGTCTCCGAGAAGGTGACTCTATGGAAGGGACTGCCACGCCTTTCTCCCACACAGTGGCGGCTTTGTTAGCAGGACAGTGTGAACACTCCCACCACTCGTCACAGAAAGAGCCCAATATGGGCTCCCAGAGATCCCAGCCCTCTGTGGGGTCCTTCCCAGCTTCCACCCAGTCCACCTCACTCGGTGTCTCCTGCACCATCCGAGGGGCTGACCCCTCAGGGGCTCGTCAGGGGACAGGCAGCTAACTAGGGGAGGGTGCTCCTCCCCGGGGGCTTCCACGGAAGCCACAGTCTGCACTGCCCTGGCCCGGGCTCCAAACCCTAGCAGATGGGCCCCAAGGGGCCTCAGGCCACCCCTCCCCCAGCCCGGCCCACAAACCGGCGGGACAGGTGGAAGGCCTTGGCCCCCCACGAGCTCTGTGCGCCCACCACACTGCGCGGGGCCTTTCGGCCACAGCCCTTCAGACTCCCAGATGTAGGCAAATCCGTGGCTGCGTTTTCCCCCACAGGTGGGAGGGTGAATTCCCACCAAGTCACTGGGTAACCAGGGACTCCCTCTTGGAGCCCACCAAGTATGCTATTTCCTGGGGGAGCAGGGTCTTTGGGTCAGGTCCCCCATGGGCTCCAGACCATGGCCCTCCACCCTCGGGAATCTCTGCAGCCACAAGCGGGGTGTTGCTGCTTCCTGGGTCACGCAGGGGGACCTGGCACCCCAGGTCCTTTACAGCATGGTCAGGTACCTGGAACGCCCGGAGGCCCGGGGGGCACCATCGGGGACCCAGAGGCCAGCAGGTGGGGTTACAGCAATGGACAGAGGGTGCGGAAGCGTCCCTCCAGGGCCCCCACCTCCCGTACTCACAGGAGCGGGAGCCGCGCATCTTCCCCCGACAGCCCAACACCTTTACAGCGCCCTCGCGTCCCACCGGGAAGCGGGTCCCCACTGGGGTCCCGTGTCTCCTACCTTTCAGAAAGCACAGCAAGCACAGCGGCAAGAAACCCCAACTCAGCTCCACACTGGGACCTTCGTAGCCCCCTGAGGCGTCAAGGCCCTGAGCCGGGTCACCTGGTTGCTGCTCCGCCCACCGGCACAGGTGAGGGGGCCAATGACGGAGCAGGATGGGGGGAGATGGGGGTGGAGCCAGAGGAAAGCTCAGGTGGGGCAAGTCAGATGAGAAGGATGGGGGGTGGGGTCAGCATCAGGGCCCTGGGCAGGCTCACCTGTGCACTGTCCCACCCACTGGCCCAGGTGAGGGGGCTAATGAGGGACTATAAATGGAGGAGGATGGGTGGAGGGACCAGGAGAAGGGTCAATATAGGAAGGGAGGTGAGGAGGCCCAGGTGGGGAGAGGGAGGTGGGGAAGAGGAGGGGGCTTCTGTGGGCAGTGAGTACGTGGGAGGGGTCAGGAGAAGGCCCACGGTGAGCAGTGAAGAGCCAGGCCGCTCAGGTCTTCAAGGTAACTAACAACAGGAATCACAATACAATGGAATGTCCTACAGTGCTGCATTAACAAACTGCAAAAATAAACACATGAACTTCATGGTGTTTGCAATGAATCTCACCATCATACTACAGAAGGAGCAAAAACTCAGCCAAAGCAAAGGAAAATACAAAACCTGGAACAGACCATTTTCAAGCTACAGATGAAAACAGCCACACAGAATTTTTAACCGTACACAGGTATGGGTGTAGCAATTCTGGAATTCTGTTTCTGCGTGTTAGGTAATGGAAGAGACCTGGTGGGGAAGTGGTTAAGGGCATAGCTGCTGACCGAAACATCAGTAAGTCGAATGCACTGTCCACGGTACAAAGATGGGGCCATGGGCTTCTCTAAAGATGACAGCCATGGGAACTCTGTGGGGTGGCTCTGCTGTGTCCTATAGGGTTGCTAGGAGTTAGAACCCACTCAAGGTAACAGATTAGGTTTGGGGGGTTTGGGTTATGACAATGAGCCCAATGATTCCATCTACAGATACAGCTGAAAGCTCGGGCTTCCCACACAGGACAAAGGACCTACAGATGCTGCAGGAGGAAAGAGAGGACAATTCCCAGGTTACTACATTAGAATTTAAATTAGGAGCATGAGTTGGTAACGGGCACATATGTTGGAGGGAAAAAAAAAAAAAAAACTCTCACGACGGGGCCCATAAGCAACACGATGAAAAATGGGGAAGAAAGAAGTTTTCATACTTGCATAGTAGCAAACTTCTTAGAATAGATTTAAAAAATAATTAGTTTAAATAGAGTTCTTTCTACAGCAGGTTTGGGGAAGTTAATGACTAGTAGAATGGCCTTCGGGTCACGGTCTTCTTAGAGACACCAAATGACTGGATGATATTACACAAATAAGGTGCTCCTGTCCCACCAAGGACACTGGACAGCCTCGGAGAATGCAAATGAGGTGCATGGAACCCTGGGGCGGCGACCACCTACCTCAGGAAAGAGTTCTGCCATCCCACTAGGCTTCAAAGGAGCCAATCCCACTGGGGAGAGGGAGACCCCACCACCATCCAGAAGAGCCCAGAATGGAGCACGTCCTTGAGACTCAGCATCCCTGAGCTGAGAGAAAGCCGTCACTCGGGAGATGGCACGAGAAGACAAGAAGTGTAGCTGAGAAAGGGCAGCAGCAGAACCAGAAGACCGTCGAGACCCTGACCCTACAACCCTGATGCTCACCCTGAAAGCCTAACCCGGAACGGGCCCTCATCCTGATAGGACCTGACCCTGACACTGACCTGAGCCCTAACACGAACCCTCCGAGCATCTCCACCCTCCTGCTCTCAGAGGGTCTACACTCTGCTGGGTCCAGCTTCGAAAACGGCACCTTCCCTTTTTGGACTCTGCCTCCTGGCTGGCTCCACTCACTGGAAACGGAGATGGTGAAGTCACGTCTGAAAGGATGGGAGTGCCTTCCGGTGAGTGCCCTCACACCCTTCCTGGGGACACAGTGGACAGCACATTCCCGCTAAGGGGCTCCAAGGAGATGCTCTGCTCTGAACCCGTGAGACATTCCGTCCTGGCTACCGACCTTCCCACACAAGTACAGGGACTGCTGGTCTCAGGGCAGATATTCCCTCCCAGGGGCTGGCTGCCCTCTCAACCAGGGGCCGTGGAGTCTGCTCGATCTCACAGGGACACCACGGGTGTCAGAGCAGGACTGTGCTCCAGAGCATTTTCAGGGAATGATTTCTCAGAAGCAGGGCACCACGTCTTTCTTCCAAGGCACCTCTGGGTGGAGGCAGACTCATCTTCTAGGGTTAGCTGAGCACTCCACCATGGGCACCACCCAGGGGCTCCCCACATCCCCCTGCGGTCCACACAAAGCTCTGCCAGACCGTGACTGTTTCTGTGTCTCCTCTTGGAACGTGTCCGTCTTCCCCAATGGCTTTACTCATCGAGGCCCAAATCACAGGCACAATGAGTGCAGTGGTAGAAGAGACACGGTCACGAGGGGGAGGAGGGGGCATCTGGACACCAATATCCAGGCCTCACATGGTAGAGTGTCACCCTTCCCACTCCTCTGTCCAAGTCGACGTCTCTGGCACAGGCAGCTCCACTAGAGTTCCAGACTCAAATCAGACATAGGAAGAGAAGGAAAATACAAGTCAGAATGTTCTCCCTCCCGCTCGTCAGTGCCAAGATACAGAACACTCTTGAACACCCCCGTTTCCTCCCTCCCGATGTTTCTAACCCTCAGTGGACTGCCGAAGATTCAGCTCAGGTCTCCCTTCTCGTCTCACGAGGTGCGGAGGATGCGCGCCTCTTCTGTCCCCAAATCCGGGGCGGACCATCCTGACCCCGAACGTCAGCGATTCCGCGTCCGGCCACGAGAGGGCGTGCCAACAACCCTTTCTGCCCTCCGGGCCCCGAGCGTGGGAAATCCGCGGCGGACAAAATCCTGACACGGAACGTCAGTGATTCGGCTGACGGCCACAAGAGGGCGTGCGAACAGCCGATTCTGCCCACCTGGTCCCCCACGCCCGGCGCTGGGCCTAGGGGAACGTGGGTGCGGTTCCTACGGGTCCTGCAGCACCCACCGCCCCAGCGCTGGACCAAACCGGCGCTGAGTCAGCAGTGAGGACAGCACTCCCTCTTCACACTCCAGACTGGAAGAGCGGTTTCTGCCAGCTTCTCCCTGATGCTTTTCTCCCCTAGCAAGCACAGAAGCACTCTGTTTCTAGACTATTTCCACGTATCGTGTTCTCCACTTTCTGAAATACTGGAACAGGACTTTGGCAAACGGTGGACACTCCTCGACTAGCCTAGAGGTCAGTGGTTTGAACCTGTCCCAGAGCACGGCTGAAGAAAGGCCTGGCGATCATCTTCCTTAAAGATGACACCCAAGAATACTCTGTAGACCACAGTTCTGTGACAAAGGGGATCAGACTCCACGAGTCAGAATCCGCTGGGCAGCAATTGGTTTGGGGTTCCGAGTTCTGTTTTTGTTTCATGGATGGTAAGTGTTGGTTTGGCTGGACAAGTTTATCCATGGGTTGATGTCTTAGCTGAGCTGAAACCACTGTAGGCTCTAGTATTCTTTATGGATTCAGGATTGTTAACCGGGGAGAATCTCCACGGATTCAGAGAGAGGAAGAGCATAGAGGATCACAAAATGAGTGTATGGAAGACAGCCACCTTCTAGTCTAGCCAGCTGGGCACACCCCCGGTGCCAGGGTGAGCCCTAGCCAGAAAGCCAAGGAGAAGCTGAACGTAAGCGTCCTCTTACACATGTTTTTATGAAAGTTTATAGTGATGATTTGGTCCTACCATATTAGTGGAACAAAAGTGGAGCTTAATTTTTTTTTTCATTGTGGTTGAGTTAAAGTGTACAATCTGGTTTAAATTTGCATGCCCGCCTCTGGGGAGCTCCTACTGCTCTCCTTGCCTGGTAACAGCACACTCCTCCTTTTTGTTCTATGCAAGGCATATCCTGTTAACAAACCCCTGTCCCCTCTTCTCCGCCCTCTCCACTCTCCTCCAGAAAGAGGCCAGTTGGGCGACATCCTACAGATATATACAATCATAAAGTGCACACACGATAGGGTCGCTCTGTGTTGCCGAGTCCAATCCATTCGTGCCCGAGGAGTGGACCTGAGTAATGATTTATAATGAGGGTCCATTTCAGGTCTAGGGGCCATCCTCCCAGGGGAACCCATAGGCTTTCGGACCATCGATGCTGGTCTTTGAGGGGAGTTCTCAGGGCACACCCCTTCTTATTCTCGCGTTGCCACTGAGACTCAAGATTGGGAGTCCCGTCATGGCTGTCACTGGAGATGGCCAGGCACCATCGGGTTCTTCTGGTCCCATGTGGATGGCGTCACCCATTCACATGGATCTTTATGTCTTCTGGGTTCTCTTTGTCTGGTGTCGTTTTGGTCCTTGGGGATCATCTGTTCTGGATGAGTTAGGGGTATTTCATGGACCTCAGATGACAGCTTGCTAGCTTTGGAGACCTCAGATGCCAATCACCAATAGGACGTGGAGAGGACTCCTGTAGCAATAGGCTAGTTATACCCATGGGCCTTCATGTCCTCTGAGAGCATGGTGCCCCGCCCCTGCTACTGCCCTAACCTATTGGGTTAAGATGGGAAGAGTTTTCAGGTTCTGTCCAAGTCCACGTAAATGGATCTTCTTTCTAATGGGTGCTGTCACTGATTTCACCCAACCAAGTTTCCATCAGCTGTCTAATCTATACCCACCCCTCTCTCTCCCTCCCTCCTCTGCATCCGTCATGAGTCTTTTCTTCAGTACACGGGTCCACTTTCAAGTCCTTAAAGTAGGGGTCTCATATCATATCTGTCCTTGTGCCGCTGACTAATTTCAGTCAACATGATGGATACAAAGTTCTGTCGAGGTCGATGGGCTCTAGTTAGTGAATAGTCACAAGGAGGTTTTCTGTGTCTTTATAGAGCTTTTTTTTTTCTACAGTCTATTTTATCTGAGATTAATATTGCCACACATGCTCTTCTTTGTCTATTGGTAGCTTGGTATATATTATTCCATCTTTTAATTTTCATACCTTTAAGTCTAAGGTCCGTTTCTTGTAAGCAGCAGGTAGATGGGTCATGTCTTTTCATCCAAGATGTCACTTGTTGTCTCTTGACTGGACTATTCAGTCTATTGACCTTCAATGTCGTTATGTATAGGTATGTGTTTAGTGCTGTCATTTGGATGTACTCACTTTTGTGTGGATGTTTTCTCTGCGGCTCTTGTTATTCTATTCTGGGACATTCTTCTTTAGGGTTTGATTTTTCACCCTTTTCAGTGTTAGTTTTATGTTTCTTGAGACTCCTGTATTGCATTTCTTGTTTTGCTAGCTCGCTTCTTGGTTGTGCTTTGTGGCTACCCCTAGGATTCCCCTTAATAATGTACATTGAAACCCAATTTTAACTTCTAAATATCTTATCAATGTCCTCTCCATCTGGACGGACTGTAACTACTGTAATAGATCCCTCTTTTTAACGGGATGGTATTGTGGTTTTCACGACAGGATCACTGGATCACTTCTTTTAGTATTAGAGCTTTGGTTGGGGTGTTGTGCCTTCCCCAACTGAGTAGATTTCTGGGCACTGTGTCCTTTATTGTCTCCTACAAATATAGAGTTCAAGGTTTGGTTCTTCTAAGCCAAGAGCTTCTTTCAGTATTTCTTGTAGCTTTTGGGGGTTTGTTTTTTTTAACAAGTCTCTGAGTTTCTGTTTATCTGCCAAGGTCTTCATTTCATTTTCATATTTGAAAGACAGCTTTGCACGGTACATAATTCTTGGTTGGAAGTTTTTCTTCTTTGAAGGCTTTGAAGGGGACACCCCTCTGCCTCCGTGCCAACATGGTTTCTGCAAGAAGTCAGACAAAACCCTACAGGACTTCTCTCTGAAGGTTAGCTTTGCTTTGAGTCTCACTGCCATTAAGAGTTTCTGCTTAGGTTTCATTTTGTTAAGCTTGATGACAATAGATCTTGGACTCTTTCTTTGGAAGTCTATATTGTACGGCGATGTATATGCATCTTGGATATCTAGGTTCTCTTTTTCACAATCTATGGGAAGTTTTCTGTCAGCAAGTCAACAACAATCCTCTCTGTGTTTTCAGGTGTCCCTTCCTGTTCAGGAACTCCAATGAATCATAGATGGTTCCTCTTGATAGAGTCCCACATGTTTCTTAATGCTTCTGCATTGTTCTTTTGTCTTTTCTCGGATTTCTCCTCATAAATGCTGGTGTCAGCCGTTCTGCCTCCCAGTCAGAAAGTCTGTTTTCCATTGGTTCTGTTCTGTTCTCTTCGATTTGAATGGAGTTTTCTGGTTCTTGATTTGGTTGTTGATCTGTTGGATTTCAGAGTGCTGCAGTTCTATCAGTTCAAACAGCTTGTTTATTTTTTCATTTGGGTCTGCTAAATTTGGTAGAGTGTCTAGGAGGGCTCTCTCTATAATTCTTTTGTACTCCAACCTCTGAAAGTTTCAGAAAGGCTTCTTCATCTGGGAAGATCTTTGGTTCATTCTTTTGGGAGCTTTCTGGAGCCATGGTTGGATTTTTCTTTAAGTGTCGAGCCAAGCTCTCTTGCTTTGGGGGCATCTGGAGGTTGTTTAGTTTCTCTGGTGTTGCCTTAATAGGAGCTGACATAGAAGTGGATCACCAGTGACCTCTATGAACAGCTGTGACTCAGCCCAGTAGAATCTCTGTGACAGCAGGCCCCACCTTCTGCCTGGCAAAGACACAGCCCTATTTATGGAGTCACTGGGAGGCCTCCCACTGACCCTACGTATGGGTCAAAATTAGATGAGATGCAGTTCAGGCTGCACCTCAGTTATTTCCCTAGGGAGTCATATTTTGAAGGGTAAAAGCGATCTGATGGCTTCTAAAAACAATCAGACTGTCAGGCGGGCAAGCTCCTCTTTCCAGCTGGCAATGGAGGCACCTCTGTATCTGTCCCTAGATGCTGTGATCCAGTTCAAAGTATAGACAGGCTACTGCCCTGCTGTCATCAGGTGCTGGGCCCTACCTGAAAGGTAAACTGTGCTAAACACGGCTTTTCTTCTGGGGAAGCACGGCCCAAGCTGGCACTACCTCCTAGCCTGGGAATTAGCCCCCTCCGAGTCCTCCATTTGGGTAGCTCCACCTCCTGGTTGGACAAGATGGCGTCCTGCCAAGCCTCTCCTGCCCTCTGGGAAATAGCCGAATCAATGGTGGAGGGTGAAAAAATGGGGTGGAGGGGCCATGGTGCTCACAGTCCGGAGCCAGGCTCTCAAAGTGTGGCTATTCCACCCGCTGGTCGTGTTGGCAGTGTGTCAGAACTTTATGGCCAGTTAAGCCTAATCTCTGCCACAGGCTAACAAAAAGGAAAAAATTAAAGCCAGTCGTTACCTTCAGACAGTGAGAGCCAGCCATTTGACAAGGGCTGGGGTCAGCAAAAGAGTAGAAGTTTCCTGTTTAGTGGCATGTAGTCCAAAAGGACAGTCCTATGCCATGTCTTAGGGCTCACTGAGTGTCCAGAAGACTCCACTGAATGATCAATCCTGGCCTCAGTTTTCAGAGTGAGTTAGGGAGACGTGTGTCTAGTCCTCCATCTTGACTCTGCCCCCGAAAGTTAAAAACTTTATAAGTAGATGTATTGAAGGAAACATTACTTTAAATTTATAAATTAAAATAATAAAGATTATATAAACATAATTCTCGT